>OX578138.1:123064498-123291998 GCA_951213105.1 Amaurobius ferox
CAAAAGAAAGAGTGGAAAGTAGACTCTGCCTGGTAAATTGTACCAAAGCTTTATCACTTTATCAATACCAGAAGGATCAAAACCCCTATATTTTGCTAGAGATATCAGGAATTTAATTTCAGAAGCTAGAGAATTGAATCAGAGCATAAGCGCATTGCACATCAGAGCATTGAACTCATGTGTAAAATACATCCAATTTCTGTAGGGGAGAATGGTTTGGCAGAAAATGTGTAGGCATATAAACAGAGAAAGATTTGTAGAAAACAAAAGTGCTAAAATAGAATCCTTTTTGGAAACAAGAACATCTAAGAAAGAAAGTTGATTGTTCATTTCAATTTCATATGTAAATTGAATGGTCGGTAGAATTAACAAGATTAAAGATAAAGGAGAGATCAAAGGGATACTCCACAAGAATAAATATACTCTCCACATACCAAAATCAGTATTTAAAAGTAATTTTTTGAAATACCTTTTCCTTGAAATAATGCATGCATAAGCCATAAAGAAAGGGGGACAAAAAATTCTCCTGCAAGCCCTTCAGATTGTTTAATATAATTTCCATTGAAAGAAAAAGTGTTTTGTTCAATGCTTAATTTAGTAATAACAACATAAGTTGAAACAAATGTTTCTAATTTAATGGTAAAAGATTTTTTTTCCCACATTTATTGGGGGGTTTTAAACATTTATGATATTCTAAAAAAAATTCTAAATCATTCAAAACGTATAAAACATTCTGTAAATTCCTGAAAACATTCCAAAAGTTCCTAAACCTGTAAAGTTCATCTAAAATCTAAAAGTAATATTTCTGAAAATGCGCCATTTGATCAGTTTCTCCCTAAATTTACTAATATGTAACTACATAAAATTAAATGGAACTTTCCTTAAAATAAAAATGCATTAAAGTGAAAGAGAGAACACAGATTTTAGGTTTTCAAAAATCTAACGTTTATTAAAATTTAAACTTCATTTTAAAAGAATTTTCAAAACATTTTACAACTTTTAAACATCTCATTAACTAAACAATTCAAATAAACAACTTAAATAAATAAATAGATGGAATGGCCGGTCGTAAGTGGTTAGTACAAACGTTAGAATATTAAATTTTAAAGTTAACAATGTTAAAATTATTCAATTATTTGTCAAAACTAGAATTTGGGATAAAAGAACATAAGTTAGCCAAAAGGGAATTTAAAACAAAATTTAAAGATAACCACAGGTTCTGGTGACCTAAAATATATAAGTCTATTCATTAAAACTGAAAACAATTAGAATAAAAACATATTTTAACTATTGAGAAATATAATTAGTATTTGGAGGAAAAAGATTAATATCACCAAGGCTCCAAGATAAGCTGCAAAATTCAGCGGGAGGAAGAGTCATCAGTAGAGTCACCAAACGCAAAGCAGATCCAGAGAACACCAGAAGAGGAAAATCCATGGCACAGGGTCACAATTATGTCCAGCAGAAAATCCGGAAAAAGACCGTTCCACGGGATTCAACTCCAAGGAGATTCTCCACACCAGTTGGACGTCGAGTAATAAAAAATCATTTCTCCCAACTTCTGCACTGGACTACTGACATCAAAATGGAGAACTTAACATATGTCCGTCAATTGGGCTCGGAAATGCGAACTCCATTTATCATAAATAGAACTCGCAGCTTGTCAGGATAAACAAATTTCTAATTGGCTAGTAAGACTTCCTCAGCCGACATCACATAAATCGTGAAACATCTTGGATCATTATTTAAATGATATGAAACTAATTATCAAGACTCTTCATTCCTTCGCAGCTTCCAGACATAAACAACGTCAGAGAGCACAGCGGCAAAGGACTGCTGATTGATTATAAACTAAACAAATCAATTTACATCTTGAAAAAAAACAAAAGCACACATCACAGCCTGGAATAATGAAACATTTCAAGCCGAATTCGAACTTCGGTTCGGCTAGCGCGGAAGCGCTAGAACAACAACTTAATAGATCACATCTTGGGTTCTAATTCAGAAGGAAGAGCAAAAACAGAAGAGAAAAGAGATTGAAAAAGTGCGCGATTTTGCTTATATACTGCAAAACATTGCTGCCACAGATTGTAAACAAAATTATCGATGAACGATAAAATAATTAATGACAGACGATTTTAATTTTACGGTCAACCAATTGAAAACTCAAAATTTTAAAGAAGAGAAATGGAATTTCAAAGCAGACGAAAATTAAAAAGAAATGAAGTGAAACGATTTGGAAATATACGAATTCGGCAATAATTTAAATATGGACGATTCTAAAATATTTAAAAAGCTGAAAATAGAATAAAACTGAAAAATTGCAATGAATTAACGAATTTTTAACCGAGAGCAATAAATTTGGAATCAAATTAAAGGGAATAAAAAGGGCAATAAATGGAATTCCAAATTAGCCAATTTAAATAAATTTAAATTGCTAAATCCTAAAAGAACGAACTTTCGCGTGTTTAACACAAAATCTATGGAATATATTTGGAATAGAAGAATATCAAAACCAAAACAATTGGAAAATGAATAACTAAAAGAGAATGACTATGTAAATAAGACCCCTGAACACATTTAGATTAAAAACAAAATTCCTAAAATTATTAAATATCCAAAAGTATAACCCAACACATTATTCTTCGTTTACATACTCAATTTTTTTTCTCTGCAGCTATTTTCAAGATTGGTATTTGTAAACCATGATCAATTTTTCTCTCTCAAAGCCCTAATCCAATTAGAAGAGTAAGCAAAATAAATTGCAATTGCAGGTGTTCAGTTTTGTAAATTTTGGAACATCGTCTTCCCCTTCTATTAGCAAGGGATTCTAATCACTTAGGCAAACGAAAACATAACTTTTACACTTCATATGCCTTCATTAAACAGTTTCTTTTCGTGCTTTGCAATCTCTAATTGTAAAATAAATACTTCATTAGTTTAACAACATACAAGTCTGAATAAATATAATAACTGATTTTGACAAAATTCTTCAGTTTAAAAAGGAGTACCTGCACCAACAAAGGCAAAAATGCTTTTGTCTGTTTGTCAGAGCTTATGCTGTACCTTCTTATCCTAGAAAAGGAGGCCATTCTTTTCCTCAGAAATTGATCGATACTTTTAACCAACCTTGTGCTGTTAAACTAAAGAAGCATTTATTTTGCAGATTGATTCAGCAGTTGAGTTAATTATTATATTTTTACAATTTCTAATTGATTATTTTGTTGTCCGTACTTACACAAAGACACATGTTCAGAATGCTTGCACCTCTTAAAAGTCCTTAAATATGCTTGTGATTCTTAACTACAATTTTTAAGGATCTTACTGTTTAAATTTGCACCAAAGTGCTTAAGTACTTAATTTTTTTAATGATATAATGCTCTCTTTGGAAATCGTGATAAAAGTCTAAGGAATGAATTAGTTGATCTTTCTATCGGGAAAAACTTTCTTCAGGCCTCCCAGATGTCTTAGTTTTCCTAATTTTTTTGAAAAAGTCTTACTTTGTCCTGCCTTTAAACTAATTGTACTTTTTTTTTTTTTAATTTTAAATTTCACTTCTATAATAAATTGATAAATAAGGGTTCCCGTAACAATTCTTTTTGTGCAGTTGTCCTTGCCTCATATATATATATATTTTAACAGACTTCTTAAAAGTTTCTTAGTTCGTCGTATGTATGTTTTATTTATATTTGTCCTCAATCTCTGGAATGTGAGAACTAATTTTCATAAAAGTAGTATTAAATTATTCATTATTCGAGGAGTATTCCTTGATATAACTGTTTTGCTGTGACTGAGAGTCTACCCTTATCACAAAAAATTATTAACTTGGTTTTCTTGTATTTGCAAGTTTTATCTAAAAAATATATGACAACATAAAGTTAGAAAACTGCTTAATTTTTGTTTCAAAGCGTTTTTATTACAAATTAGTAGTATTCTACCAAATTTATTGATAGTTCATTGGTCTTTGGTTTTCAAATGAAAGCATGGCAAACAAGCAAAAATTTTTGTTAGCAAAGATGGAAATATTAGCTCCACATCAACTGTCAAGGATTGAAATGCAATAGTTACAAGTGATCCATTGAATGCTGAAATTTTGTAAGCATTCAAAATTGCAAAGTTGAACTTATCATTTGTTTCTTGTGAAGGACTTCAAGAGCATTTTGTTTCTATAATCGGTGACAATGGTAAAAAGTTTCAAAATGGGATATACAAAGGCTTCATATTAATTTCCCTTGGATTAGGGCTTTATTCCATTCAGTTGCTTGTAATATAATTTTCCAGTAAAACTGTTTATTTACACATATGATTATTGAACAATATAGATCATATGAAATGCATACCAGTGGGAACTCAATGTTTATTATTTCATTGTTTACTTTAATATAAAATTTTGTTATTTTTCTTGTTAAAATGTATCTTCAAAAAATGTTAAACTAGGAATATTTCTAAAATTATTTAAGATTTTCGTCTCCCCCTTTTCTGATGATTGTCAAGCTGTCTGACACATGAGGCTCTTTAATTCAACACAAAATTTAAATGCTATCTGCCAGTGCAAAAACTCTGATTCCGTGCCCAACAACATTGCTGTATACAGTAACAGGGGCTGCATGGCCAATAACAGTGCTGAACACGGATGGGGCAGCGAGGTTTAGGAACAGTGACTGGGATGGCAGCCACTGGGGTAAAAAGGTTACCTACCCTTGTTTTAGAATATATAAATTCGGCAAGATTTTAGAAATGGACAATTATGGAATATTTAAAGAGATAAAAATAGAATTTAAATTAGAAATCACGATAAATTAATTTATTCTTAACTGTGAATAACAATTTAGTATCAAATGAGAGGGAATAAAAGGGGAAATAAAAGGAATTACATATTAGCTAATTTAAATAAATTTAAATTACTAAAACCTAAAAGGAATGAACTTTTGCCATTTGAAACATAATAACTATAGAATGGAATGCTTTTGGAACAGAAGTATATTAAAAACCTAGATAAAATTAGATAACTAAAATTAAGAAAAGAGAACAATAATATGTAAATAAGTCTCCTGAACCCATTTAGAATAACAAATAAAATTCTTAAAATTATTAAATATTAGCTGCAACCCAACATGAAGTCTGCTGCTTACAGTCAATTTGTGATGATTTAAAGTTGCAGAACTTGAAAATTATTTTCACCTACAAAGAACAACAGAAAACTCCATTCTCAGTTTTTCTTTTTTTAGCGTAGGGTATGCTAATACTGTTTCATCTAATTCCATTGAAGGAAATTCTTTGTAAAAATGAGAAAATTTTTCAGATGCCAACAATTTTACAGTTGAAATATTCCTAGCGAATTTAAGTCGAATCCCAGTGAATGTAAATCCTTGAATCTTAAATTGCTGGATAGCCGGAGTATCATTTTGATAGATATGTAATGTTTGCCACTTACCGAATGATGTCTCTTCTACCCAAGACTAAGCATTGAGCATTGTATATTGAGACATAGAAGATCTGAAAACATTGATAAATATCATCTTCCATAAACAGAGATTGTCAAATTGTTTCACATTCCTAAAAATATTCTCTTTACTATAATGAAGAACAGGTGCTCCATATTATTGCAAGCTACAGTTTCAGGTGATCACCTAGCAGAATGCGGAGCAGGGAAACAAAATCCCTGTTTCTCTAAAGGGCACTTCTAGAAGCTTCAAAAGGCAGACACAAATAATAGCATTCTTCAAGATAAACTAGAAAGTATGTAGTATGTACCTTTGGCTTTGTGTCATCTGTGCAGTGTATCACATTAAATTAATTTTTTTGTAGTTTTTAACTTGCTATTTACTTTTAAATTTTTTAACTAAACTATAAATCATACTGTATTTGATACCTCTGCAAAATTGGTGTGAAAGTCTGCATTCCCTTTCACTGCCCCACCCCCCCATAAAAAAGGGGGGAAAGAAAAACTCAGAAAAAGAATGTTTAATATAGCATCCTTGCAGCACTGGTCACTATAATGTGAGTCTACTGTATATGATTTACTAAAGACAATATCATTCCTTTGCAGAGAGATTAGTGTTGAAGCTAAGCAGAGCTTGTTATCAGCAAATATTTCACATTGTGAAAGACTGGGTTGGTCGTGTGGTCTGGGCTTTCTACATTGTGAAAGACTGGAATTCTATTTAGCAGCTCAGAAATTCTACCAGCCTGTGGCAGAGAAGTTTTTCAGTACTTTTCCCATCAATAACAGAATTCTAAGGAATATTCAGTGCCTTCATGGATTGGTGAACTAAAAACTTGGAAGTTTAAAACATTTTGAAAAGTTTTAATTCAAATACCTCATGCAGGAAATGACAGAAACACAAGGCTATTAATGAGTGGAAAGCCTATTTAGTAGATAATGAAATCAAGGAGGAAAGTCGTTTATTACAGATACTGTGAGTGAAAGTGAGCTGAAATATCATATAGTTGATCATGATTATTGGGCCAATGTCTTTAAGATACAAGGTAAGGATTGGAAGTGCAAGTATCCGGTGCTGTCATTCCATATGCTTTGATTTTAGTTCATGGAAACTTGGATGTTGAGGGGGAATTATTTTTGAACTAGGCACTTGTAACAATTGGTAGAGTATCATTGTCTGAATAGTTCATCAAAGGGCTGAGAGTAGTCAAATATCATGTGAAGGATTGTAACATTCATGAAGCAAATAGAACAAAGACAGTGGTCAAGGCAGCAAGTAATTCCTATTCAAAGTTCAGAGATTCGTGAGAAAAAGAAAAAAAAGGCATAAATGGAAAAGAAACAGAGAAACTTGAAAGAAAAAATAGTCTCAGGAAAAAGTCAGTATGGGAAAAGACATAATTGTTGAAAATAATGCAGCAGAAAACCTTCTAGAAGAGGCTAAAGAGAAACTGAAAAAGGCTTTGCTGAAGCTTTTGGTTGCTTGCAATTTGATTGAAATAGCTACAAGAAAAATTAAAATGATAAATGAGAGAGCCTAATATCTACTGGCAGTTCTAAGCAGGAAACTTTTTTTTCTTTTTTTTTTTTGTGGATAATTTTAGTACATAAAGTTTTGTAACTGATAAGATTTTTTTGTGTTCGTGCACTTTGTAATACATTGTGTATCCTAAACAAGATATTTATCAGAATTGGTTAAAAATTTAATTTGTATGGAAAGACTGTTACTTGAATTATTACTTTCCTTATATACAGTAATATATAAGGAAAGTATTGTGACGGGGTCAAAAATTCGAATTCGAGTTTTCGACGAGAGAGAACATTTCAAGCATCCCTGATCATCAATCGAACATTTTTGAAGTGATGTCTCTCTGTGTGTTGTGTGTGTATGTGTGTGTGGAGAGAGACGGTAACTGACGAACGAATGGACCAATTTGAATGAAATTTGGTAAAAAAATTACAATCTGTAAACGCTGGAAACCTATTGTTTTTATATTCAATCGCGTGTTCAGAACCCCCCTAAATTTTCGAGTGAAATTTTGAAGAAATCAAATCAAAACCGCTAATAAAGTTAGGCAAATAGAAATTTATTATGTAATTTTTCATTAGAAAATGATCGAAATAAATTTTAGAACACTAGCATGAACCGTTCTCTAGATATTGCACAGTTTTCAAAAAAATTATCAAAAAATCATATAAAATTAAAAAAAATATTTCTTATTGAAAAACATGTTCACTTTTCATATGTAATACCATGCAATAAATTTGTGACATCATTCTCGTGGATCTAGCTCGTTCTATTCATGAAAAAAGATACTTTGAGTAATACTTTTTATTTGAACGCCAATAATCATTTATCTGCTGTAAGAATAACTTATTTCTCCATCCAGGCGAGATTTTGGCGATGAATTTAGTGGGATGTCGCCAACTTGTAGACTTTTTTCAGTGTTGATAAATTAACAAAAAACTCACCAAATGGATAAAAATGATGCTAAACCAATGAAACTGTCGACTCATTGATGAAAATTCAATATCTTGGAAAGAATATAAATATCTACTATAATAATAATCTATTTTTTTTTACTGTAAAAGTAGTAAATTCTTTGCATTACATAAGGAAAGTCATGTGCTGCCCACATCAGATTTTTTTTTAATTGTCTTACATTTTCATGAAAAACTTCCTATATTTAAGTGTTCTGGGAGGCCTGTTTCTTATAAATATATGATTTATTATTGGAAAATCCTTAATGCACTTGAGAAAATATTCATGTTTGTTTATTTGTGATTATTCAATTAAAATATTCTCAACATTTTGTTAAACATTTTAACATTGGCAATGAAAAATCTATTGATTAGTAAAATTTGCTTGAATTGAAGGGACATTTTTATCTATAATGGCTATTGCTGCATTTTATATGCTAAATAGCAACAGTCATTGCCTGATTGTACTATCATCCTACAAATTTCACATTCCATTCCAAGGGGAATTAAGAATCTTTTGGCATAAAAATGAAATGTTGATATTTTAAACTTTCCCTGTGTGGCTTTTTAAAATATTTGTTAATGTCTACTTCTTATGTAATGGTTTTCAAAATTTGAAGGATGTTTTTATTGCAATAGTTTTTAAAAGTATTCCTTAGAAATTTCTGGTATAGTGTTGAAACCAAATGATGTTTTTATAGCATTGCATGTTAAATTGTGTTACATTATGCAAAGTTTAATAAAACTTCATAATGTATATATGCAATCAATCTTTTTTGCAGTATTTAATTTTTTCTGTACGCTTTAAATAGTGCTTATTATTATTTTTTTTTAATTGGAAAATGAACAAGAACCCTGTTATTGCATGTGCATTTTTATTACCCTTATGATCACAAAATTTTCAAGGAAAAACTTATTTAGTAATTACTATTAGTTTCATTTATTAAATTAATTATTTGCTTCTATAAGACTTGCGTACCAGAAAATTAATTGTACTTACATTGTTTATGCAATGTTAGTATATGGGATTGATCTACTATTATTTATTTTTGCTACAGCATTTACACTGGCTGAGATATTTCTATTCATTTTTGTATATTTTCTTGTACATTATTGTCCTTTCAGCATTTATGTTACATGGGAATCATCCAGAAATGAGACTTTTTCACATGGTTTTGATCTTGGTATAGCTTTATTATTTTTAAAATATACTAATCGCTTCCAGCAGCCAGCTCAGTTGCTGTTTGAAAAAGCTTTGCAACTTGCAATAGCTTCCAAATGTCTTCAATACTATAGCATTCTTTATGGAAGGCAGTTATTTCAGCAGTATGTTGCTGATTCATCTATTAAGTAAGCACATAGGTTGCTACATCCTGGTATATGCCTGGTGATCAAACTAACAATAAATGCCAAGATTACTGAAATTGGACTGATGGAATCAAAACTTGAATAATATATAACCTAAATTGTTTGTTCAGTTCCTTTGTTCTACGAGCAAAGAAAACAAAGCTTCTTAAATATCTCCTGGCTGGCCAT
This sequence comes from Amaurobius ferox, assembly GCA_951213105.1. Taxonomy (NCBI): domain Eukaryota; kingdom Metazoa; phylum Arthropoda; class Arachnida; order Araneae; family Amaurobiidae; genus Amaurobius; species Amaurobius ferox. The sequence goes on from OX578138.1 coordinate 123,073,959, forward strand.
TAGCAAAAAAAAAAAGAAAAAAGAAAGGTTTATTTACAATCCAGTTTTAATTTTATTTTGATGCTTTATAACAATAAATTTATCATGATTGAAATTTATTCATCGTTTTAATTATTCAATAGCTTTCTTGTCTGATTTTCAGTAGTCTTTTGCAAATAACTAAAAATATATTTTTAATTTTTGAATACTTAACAGTCTTCCATACAAAATACTCATTAGGCGCCAGCCATGATTGTTGGATGATTTAGCTGAGATAAACCCTGGATATACATAGTCGCATGCGGTTTAATATATAGATTTACTGAAGTTTGTTTCCCTCTTAAAATATTTTTGTAATTTGGCAGATCTTGTTTTTCTTTTAGTGGATATTTTTTCAGTTTTGCTTGTTTTTGCTTTTAATTGTAAAATTTTTAATTTTGTATCTTGTAGTAAGATTCATTTTAAGATTTTTCTATAGTGTGTGAGATAGTATTGTTTTTCCCCCATGAATTATGTATTGTTTCTATAATATAGTTTTTTCATGTTTCCATAGACATGTTTAGTTAATTTGATGCTATCTTTGATTATTTTTAGAAATTGAGAAACTTTATGCTCAAAAATGTCTTTCAAACTTTGAATTTGAGCATCAATGAATAGGACACTGGTTATTAAGACACTGGTAGATATGCAACTGGTCCTTGTTTATTGATTGGTTTTTGGAGGACAATTGCACATCTTAATATCTTTATTTCAAGGATAATTGTGGTATAGTCACACCCAGATTATCTTTAGTTGTTTATATTACTAATTGTTGTTAAACTATGGGATATCATGGGATTTATTAAAGTTTAAGGAGAACTTCTGCATTTCCTGGGAATTAAAAAGCGTAAAATACAATGCAAAAATACAAAATTTCAAAGTTTATTAGAAAATAAAATTTAGATGTAACAAATATTTTACTATAATTAAGGGTTTTACTCCCATCTCAGTTAAGGGAACAAGTAAAAATTGTAATCAGTTAAGTATATTGTACCTACACTGGCCTCATAATGACAGCCAGTATTGATTGTTTTAGCGGAGTTTACATTAGTGTGTCAAGTTGATTTTTTTAAAAACATATTGTTTGTGGTCATTGTATGAGTGTGAGTCTTCTAAAAATTTGAGTAGATATTTTCTTTACTTTGCAATACGTAACTATACTACTACAATATGTAATACATACTTAACTTTTTTTCTCAGTGTAATTTTAAATGTTTATTTCAGCTAAAGTTAAGGATCGTGGAGCTAATCAAATCACTGTTGAAGAACTTGTACAAGAAATTACTAGCATAGGCAGACGTAAGTTGCAGTTTTAAAATTTGAAATTATCAATAGCTGATTGAAACTGTATACAGGGTTGCAATTTCACCTAAAAAAAATTGAAATTGTTTAGGTATTTAAAGAAAGGAGCAAAAAAGGTGTCATTGTCTGAAATCCTTTTAAAAATTAAAAAATCTAGAAAAGTCCAGAAATATTAAAATTTTAGTTGGCATCTTAACATATATTTTATAAAGTTCCTTAGATATAAAAAAAATGTTATAAAACAACATATAACATAATAAGGGTGTCAATCAGTTTCAGAGGTATGCATTCAATTCGGTTTCATTTCAAATTCAGCGTTACCGTCTATGTTCACCGTTCAAGAGAACTTCCCCCATTTTCTCACCATATTGCACATGTGTGAACTCAACCTTCAGCCTTGTACCATTGTGGTGCCATGAGTGGGAAGATATCTTAAGTAATACACAAGGTGTAGTCCACTAAAGATTTATTGAATATATGAATTATTTATTATTCTTGATTAACTATAATTTTTATAAAAAAACTTATAAAGTAGCTAATATGTAGCATTTATATTGCCATACCAACTATAAAATCAACTTCTCAAAATTTTGTTTAAATATATAGAGTGTGATTTAATGTCATTTTAATATCTTGTAGTGTGATCAAAAATGGACTTTTAGTGTTTATTTTTTTAAATATATAGAATCCTGCAAATTTAATTGCTTATGATTTTTGTACAATCAATTCAGTAACCATAATTAAGTATATAGATTGTTACTTGACACAATGTTATTGATTATGTTAAATTTATCCCTAGTACACACACTCATACATATACACTGTGTTGCAAAAAAAAAAAGATATATATATATATATATATATGTGCACCCATAAAAAAATTGAGCTATAGCTGCAAAACTCAGCATGCAAATGTTGTTTTAAAGTTATGCAAACAATAAAACTGTCAGCACCAATGGTGCTATAGGGCTCATGCAACAAACACATGAGAATGACACATCGTGCAGCATTTAAAATGACTAGTGTTCTCACTCATGGGCAATTGAAATTGAATTTTCTGTTTTGATCCTGCAAGTTGTGTACAAAAATGCCTTTGAGATGTACTCAATAGCGCTACGAATAATTATCAGTTTTAGAGAGAGATTGTATCGTAGATCTAGGGGAAGTTGGTTGGTTCAATAAACTTATCAGTCGCCATCTTGGTCGGAGCAATATAGTTGCTTGACTTTGGCAACAGTGGATCAAAAAAGACGTATGTAACCATCGAAGAGACTCAACCTAGATAGTGCCAATTGGAGACATGTTGTCTTTAATGACAAAATCTGAATCTGTCTCATAGCTGATGACCGCCACATATGTGTGTGGAGGAGGACTGACCAGCATTCTAATCCTGCATTTGTTGTCAAGTGATGCATGGCCATCATACATGGTGTGACAGGCTGGAGATACAGTGCTACGAATAATTATTGGATTTAGAGAGAGATTGTATCATAGATCTAGGAGAAGTTGTTTGAACCAATAGACGTATCAGTCGCCATCTTGGTCGGAGCAATATAGTTGCTTAGCTTTGGCAACAGTAGATCAGAAAAGGCATATGTAACTGTCGCAGAGGCTCAACCTAGATAGTGCCAATTGGAGACATGTTGTCTTTAATGACAAAATCTGCATCTGTCTCATAGCTGATGACCGCCACATACGTGTGTGAAGGAGGACTGACCAGCATTCTAATCCTGCATTTGTTGTCGAGTGATGCATGGCCATCATACATGGTGTGACAGGCTGCGGATCCATTTCGTTATCAGAATTTAAATCGTAATTTCAATAATCTCAGCACAATTAAATCAATTTACGTATTGTCATATCTATCGTAAACATAATTTTTATATTTCCAATACTCTATGAAATCTCCATTCCATGAAACTATGAAAGGAACAAAATGGCTCCCATTCCCCTGGCCTAGTTGAATTAGAGAACATGCTGGCAATAGATGGATTCACTAGTCATAAATCAAATCTAAATGTGTTCTCAAGTTATACAAAAATATTGGCTAAATTAACAAGTCGCTTGTATTTTTATAACTTTTACAAGTCAAGACCCTTGTACTTCACGTACAAGTCAAGACTCTTGTACTTCAAGTACAAGTCAAGACCCTTGTACTTGTAAAAATTATAAAAAAATAAAACACAAAATAAATTCAATTTGTTTTTTATTTCAAGGTAAATACATTTGTATTGTTGCTACTATAACTTTTTTACATTTTGCATGAGTTTGAATAAAAAAAAGGTAAAATGATTTTTCAGAAATCTAGAAATTTGGCAAAGTAGTAGTTGGAGAGGGTTAAACAGTTTTGTTTTTCTACAAACCACTGGGAAAAATTGTTATGGGTTCAACTCAGCATTATTTGACATTTTGAATATCAATAAAATATTATTCCTATGTTTCATTTTAAAATCTTATTTATCACACCATTTTCTATGTAGGCATTTTGTAGTTAAAACATACACATCTTTGGAATTTGTATATTTATGTTGCATAAGGTATCTTGGAACAATTTTTAAAAATTGAAATTAATTTAGTTATTTTATGTTAAAGTGCAATTTTGAGTACTTTTCACACAAATCAGTTCCTTAGTGATCAAAAGTATTATCAACGAATTTTCTTGTTGACACCATTGGAAAGATTGAGAAATGCTATCATCCTATCAAGCTTTAAACTCAATCTGTAGGACAAATCTTTCATATTTAAAATATATTTTAAAAAATACATCAAAATAGCATATTTTGTTTTTTATTTTATTGAAGATTCATATGATTCTAATCTTTGTCATGAATATTGAGTGATATCTTTGCATTCTATTAAGTTTTTTTCCAATTACACTATATGTAAATTAATAATAAATTTTAAAGTGAGACTATACAAGAAATTTTGTATTTATTGAGGAAAAAGGAAATTGAAGCAAAATCTTTTTACGGAAGTGTGATGTCACAGCTGGGCTATTTGTTGGTGTTTGAGACTACATATGTGTTAGTTTTAACAAAGAACTGTCTAAATTGATGATTTGAATAAAAGAAGGGAAGACTTCATGCATGGTGATTGCAATTGTCATCAGAGGGAGAATTTCGGCGAGACTGGTTTTGTTCTATTTTAATATATTTTGCTTGTTTATTATCTGCCGAAGCTTTGCATATTTGTTAGCCTTATTTAGAATGTATACATAAAGCATTTGGTTTTCAAGAATTCGCTGTACATTCTAATGTATATTTAATCAGAGGTTTGTAAAATCCCAACCAATGCAACTTGGTTTTATGGATTAGTTAAATAAGTTATTTAGAACACATGAAATATGGGGATGAAACTCAAATATGTCATTATGAATATAAAATATGCTAAAAAACAAAATATCAATTTGTAAATTTCTTTATTTTCAGAAAAGGTACCTGATCCTGTAAAGAAAGAACTGCTGATTAACATAAGTGCTGTTCTTCACTCCACTAAATTAGATGATAACAATAAGTGAAAAATAGTAGTTTGAACATTGTAATTTCTTTTTCATATAAAAATTTATTATTTTAGTCAAGTAAATTTATTTACTGAATGTACTTATTCACTATAAAATATTTTATGTTTGTTTATCTTTAAATGGGCTTTTTACTTTTGCTTAAATTCTAAAGTTTAAAGTACTAATAACTAAAATAAGTTGTAATAATTTTTTCACATGCAAGGTTGCATGCACTGTAATATACAGTACGCAACCTCTTATCCGGCGTTCTAATATCTGGACTCTCCCAAAACCGGAATACGGCAAAATAATGCCAAAATCTGCGCCAACAAGCGATTATTTGCTAAATATCGCGCCAAATAGCGATTTTTTTGTTTAAAATCCCGCCAAATGCTTTTTTGCTTTAAATAGCAATATCAATAAAAATGCATTGAAACATACTATTTTAGAGGGTTTGAAATAGGACGCATAAATCGCGCACGAAATTCAAAAATTCCCGCGCAGAAAAAAATGCCACGCACACTCGCCGCCGCTGATTCTTCTTAAATTTCGAAAACGAACGCGAGGAATTCTCGCGATAGCGAATGAAAATATTCCGTGGATCATGTTTTTTCCGAGAATTTCTACAATTCCTTTTTTCCGAAAAACATTTTCCCAAAAATTTCCTAAGCGGCTGCATCCGACCGTCACCTCCGATAGTAGCTCTCGGAGGTGACGATCGAGACCGTCACATTGACGGCGAGACGCATCATTCTATTCTTCACTAGTTTCGGATAAGTCTCCTGTATAGTATATAGGAGCCACGACTTGTCCGTAACTAATTCCTGTATAGTATAATACAGGAGTTAGTTACGGACATAACTCCTGTATAGTATAATGCAAGAGTTAGTTACGGACAAGTCGTGGCAAGGTGCTTTTTTAATGGCGTTTCATTTTTTTCTGGGTGTATAGGGCAGAGCACACTAGGCACAAAGCTTTCGATTTTTCCGAATTCGTTACATTTTCTTTTTTGCGCTTTGTTCCAGGACTTTGATTTTCGGTAAAAGTATTCCAACTTTTTCGCTAGAAATATCCCGATATCGCTAAAGAAATCCTATGCTCTTCAAATGCGATGTGCCGCGCAGAATTCACACTATTTTGCACAATTTAATAAACATTATTGGAAAAAATGAAAAAAAAAAGAGTCATCAGCGCATTTCCGAGAGGATAGAAAGCACGTTTAAGTAAGGAATTCCCGAAATTAATGAGAGTTAACTTTTGCCGAAAGGCAGAGAAAAGTATAGCAGCTATAAAATGTCATTCAGGGCTTTCTGATTGATCTCTTTAAATACTCAACCTAAGCAATAAACTTGTCATTTTCTCGGACAAATCCATTTTTTTTTTCCATCTCCGTGGAAATATACACATCTTCAATATTTTAAAAAACGTTGATGGAATTCCAAGATCAAAATCATTTTCAATTAAATCCTATTATTTGGATGAAAATGGCTATTTTGGACCGAAAATTGACCCTAACAAAAAGTTCCATTGCAGTATATTTATGGGGTTTTAACGTGTTACATTTATTAATTAGTAATTTATAGAAGACAGTTTAGCAATATCGCGAAATTTTTTTATTTAAATACGATCGCCAGTATATTTCGTTTTATTTTTAAATATTTTCCATTTTTTCAATCTGCTTCCATCCACTAATATTTTTATATTTTTTGTGCTTTTTATGCTGGGATATTATCTTTTAAACATATTGTTGGTGAAAATGAGATATATGTTTAGGATAACGAAATTAATTTTTTTTTTATTTATTCAGGCATTTAGAATTATAAGGCTTATTAGAAATACATTTGAAGAGCATAAATTAGAATTTGATATATTTGCACCCATAGTTGAATATCTCATTTCAATTAAAAATGATCATCCATCTTAATTTTATTAAAAGTACTTTAAAATATTTTGAAACATATGAACAAAGGTGCTTCTGTCAAAATATTAGATGAATATGGTGAGGGCCCACTTCAGTTGAAATGTTAAAAAAAAAAAAAAGACTTCTAATAACTACCCTGAATAATCAACTTTTTCAGACATTTTTTTCTTTCAAAATTTTTCTTAATCAGTAAATTTGATACTATAATTACATGTAATTTGCATTTTAGTTAACCCATATAGATTGTAAAAAAGCTTTTTTTAATACATTTGTGTTTTTAAAATGAATTATAATTTTCTATAACGACATTTGAGACCATTCCAGTTTTAAAAAAAGAATTCCGAATTACGGAAAAACCCCTTATCCAGAATGCCTGAAGTCCCAAGCATTCCGGATAATAGATCCTGTACTGTATTAGTAAAATCTTTATAATTATTTTAATATGTGTAATCTAAGCTGAATGCTTTTGCTTTTCACACTGTATCATACACTGTAAATATATTTCATGGGTATGACAGCTAGTTGTTTGGAAGAATGGAATTTTTGCTACTACATCGTAATAAGTATGTTTTAACTAGAAATCAATTACATTTAATTTTTATTTAAAAAAAGTTATTCATTTCCGAGCAATAATCATTAGTAGATTTATTTTCATTATAGAATAAAAGGTGCATATTTTAGAACACTGGCATGAACCTTTCTGAAGGTATTGCATATTTTTTTAATAAATTTATTTAAAAGGTTAATTGAAATTAAAAGGTAAGTATTCTTAAATAAGTTGATTTTCCATATGTAATTATACAAAAAATTTATTCACATTTATAACTAAAAAAAAGATATTACTTGCTTAAAAGCACGGTATCTTAAGTCTTTAATTGCTGATCATTTTTACAAGTTTATTTTTACCCCTAATTCCAGTTTTCAATTGGACTTTCTTGGAAACGTTCTCAATCAAGTCCTTTGTTAATGATAATTGCTGTTTTTCTCTTCTGTTTGAAAAATTTTGACTCAATTTTTAAAACCATTTACCTCCTTCTTTTTCGGTTATTTTCCATTGGTATTCAAAATGTTTGTTATTTTATGCTGTATTTATTGATAAAGTTTGCAATTATAGCCTCTAAAACCAAGTAGCTCTTTCACTTCCAGTTTTTCTTTTTCATAGTTGTTTATAAACTGTTTTTTTCTGCTAGTTTGAATGACTCATGTAACTTCAAAACCAGTTGATTTCTTTTTTAATTTATAGTAGGGCACTTATGCTCATGGTTTTATTTACTGAACAGGTGTTTTGAATTTTTTGCTGAATGTTCATGTTCCTCCTTGGTTCTGGGCTTTTCATTCATAGTATCATGCTACTTGTTCTTTCCAATGTGGTTTTTACCTTCTTTTTCTCCTCTTACCATTGACAATCTTTTTACTACTTGTTTTACTTTATTACTTTACCATGCTTGCTATTCAACTGATCTTGCTCTGGTTGACGATCTTACTCTGGTAAGTGCATGTTGCACTTCTCGCTAGACCTGATGAAGGCTGCTTTTTGTCTTCAAAACCAGTGATACCATTCTTTTGTGTTTTATGCTGCTTTATATAAAGTGCTTTTTTTTCCCCAAAAAAATTTAAAGGTTTTTGTCTGATCAAGTCTTTTCTTCACTTTGCTTATTTTCACTCAAAATATCTTCTAAATTATAAGAGATATATATACATAAACAATAAGTGACAGAAATGTTTAGTAGGATATCTAGTTTCCAGAATAATAATTTATTTTTATATTGAGAAATCATCTTGTCAAGTTCAATAAGATTGAAAATGTTTCGTTTTTCAAGTTCGTAATGTTTATATCTCAAAAACTAAGTAAAGTCTGAAAAAGCTAAAATGAATTCTAAAATGTTAGGCAAAATGATAAAAAGAAATTGTTTGCTAAATTAAACCCTGTTTCCTGTGTTTCATTAAGTGATTGATTTCAGGTAAACAGACACATTACTGTAATTTAGTTTTTATCTTTATTGCTAATATCAAATTACATTAACTCTTTGACTGTCACAATGGTATACTTATGAAATATCCAGGTGTTTGGACTTTTAAATACCTTTTATACATTTAAAGGCCAGTGAGTCATATATGAAGCACAAATATATTAACAGAGCTCCATGTGCATCATGATTCATGTATGATGCATAAGACTGGCAAAGGGACTTACTTGACTAGGTTTTTCCCTTTATTTCTTTTTGACTTGAAATTAAAAGTTTCAGCAGAATATTTGCCGCCAGTATGGTTGAATGGCCAGCAATATGCTACAGATACTGGATTCAAATCTCAAATACAAGAACCCTGTGAATGCACGGGTGCTCAGTGGTATAGAATCCATGTTAAACTCTAGGTGCAGGTTGAATGGTCCTTATCTACATAATTTGCAAGCTCTTCTTTTAGTGTACCAGGATAATTTCTTTATTGGCAAAAATGGCTCACACTTCTCAGCTGATCAGATTTCACCAATGATATCAATCACATCAGGTTACAATGATATTCCTACCAAAAGGGAGAAATATAGAAAAATCAAGGAAATTTACTAATGGATCATCCTTGCAAAAAGGTGTTCAACTCATCCCTAGTTTTTACATGAATACTTTCTTCCTAATAGAAACCTAGGAAGACAATACTTCATTCTATAGCAAATGCCTGGCACAAAAATCTATATTAATGTTTAAATATATATAAAATAACACAAATCTCAGCTGATCAGATTTCACCAATGATATCAATCACATCAGATTACAATGATATTCCCACCAAAAAGGGGAAATGTAGAATAATCAAGGAAATTTATTAATGGATAATCCGTGCAAAAAGGTGTTCAATTCATCCCTAGTTTTTACATGAATACTTTCTTCCTAATAGAAACCTAGGAAGACAATACTTCATTCTATAGCAAATGCCTGGCACAAAAATCTGTATTAATATTTAAATATATATAAAAAAAACACAAATCTATTAGTTTCGATAAGGAAATTGAGCTTCCTTTGTCAGAAGAAAAACAGTCGCTTATCCATTGCTCGATGAACTGTAATTTTGTTTTGATGAAGGAAGCTCTATTTCTAAAAACAATAAAAGTCCATCCGAGAGGTTAGGGGAATTCTAATTGCCACTCCATTGGGTTCTAGTCTAAATTGAGTGGCACTGTACTGACCATCCAAACAGTTACCTTACACCTTCAGGTACGTCGGTCAATCTGATCTGGACAGGGCCAGCTTAAGGCACCAACAAAGCAAGCACTTGTTTGGGGCAGCATTTCAGTCATCAAAATTTCAAATAAGCTCTCAGGCATGAACGACAACATTTACTGCCAAAGCTTTTGTGTAAAACTGGTTTTTGCCAACTATTCCATGAAAAGGTTGGATGAGAGAAAAAACTTCACTTGAACAGTTTGGGTCTCTACCCAAAATTGCAGTGCCAGGATGTATGTTCTTTGCTAATTGTTCCACTCCAAATATGGAAATAATATCTCCTCAATAACTTAAACACTTCTTTCACATCATTTATATAAAAACAGATACCCAATTATAAGTAATTGGACAGTGATATGGCAACTATAGTGAAACATCAGAATTTATGGTCAAAGCATCTCATCAGCTGAAACATAAGCTAATGCTTATCAAACATTTTGTTCGGATGTGAGATTTATTCTCACAAAATAACATTTTTCTCCAATTTGCCACAGTGAGTAATCTATCGTTTTTCTTTCTATCATAAGGGGACTCTGCCCCCTATTCGCTGATGGTCACCAACCTCTTTAACTCACTTTGCGAGTCTGGAGGTTTTGCCTCCTACTCATCTTTGTGAGTTCCTCTTTTATGCCTGCTATGCAGACATAATATGCCCATTGAAGCAATCTCTTATTCACTAGTACTCACCAACCACAGATCTTGCTTTGTGAGCTATACATTTTGCCTCTTGTTTTTTGTACAGTGGCAAAAATTGCATTTCATTTGTTTAAATAAAAAATTTAAATATTATTTATTTTGAAATGACAACAGCATTATGTTCACAAACTGCTGGAACTCTGCATTATACTCACAAACTCCTGGTGTTCCCTCTCCTATCCACTCATTAACTACTCAATTTCACTTAACGAGCTCTTCATAGTAGCTGTGCATGTCATAGTTGCCAACTCTACAGGTTTTTCCGGGAAATTCCCGGTTTTTGATGATTTCTCCCAGTTTCCCAATTTTCAACAAGAATCTCCTGGTTTTTGTCAATTATTTTAGAATTCCCTAAAGTTAGGGATTTTTCAATAAAGATTCTCTGTTAAAGGGAATTTCGATGAACTTGTGGCCGCCACATTGTTTCTTCCATGCATAAACCCTAGTATCAGTATTAAGTTGTATTATTTTCACTTTATTGATGGATACTGTTTTAAATAATTACGATGTCGCCTATATAGATTATATTGCTGTGTAATGTTGAACCATCCTTTTCCATCCATGTTTAATTTTAAATTATGTGAATGAAAAATGCACAATATTAATTTCTTTGTAGTAAGTTTCTTTTTCAATTAATATTTTCATAAAATATTGATTCTTTTTTAATTGCGATTTCGCGGGTATAGATTACATTCGTGTGCGATGTTAAAACATCCTTTACCATCCATGTTTAGTTTTAAATTATGTTATTTAAAAAATGCACAACTTTCATTTCTTTGCACTATGTTTCATTACTAATTACTATTTTTGTAAAATATTTATTATTCAAGTACGGTTTCACATGTCTATATAATAAAAGGCAATGTCTATCTGTGTGTGTGTCTTATAGGCTCAGTGATCGCGCGTCGCAGAGCTACGAAATTTGGCAATCGGAGACCGGGGTGGGGGTGGGGGGGAGGGGATGCTTAAAAACTGATTTTTAAAATTTAAATTACTTTTTTTGTTATTTAATGTTTTATGCGATTTCGACCGTTTTTCCCCCTTTTTTTTCCACCATCCAGACATTGTAGAAAAAACAAATCACACAAACCAATTGCGAGTAAGAATATATTAATTTCAAATCTCAATTTAAATTTCTAATATTTTTTAAAGTTTTAAAACAAAAGTCACTTTCTGCTTAAAAAAAAACGAACTTTCATTTTTAAATCCTCACATCCGAAAAAATATTGAGAATTTCGACTAATAATTTACATTTTTAGAAAGCTCAAACATCAGGCTTTCTTACAAGCCCAATCTGGTCAAGAAATAATTATAAATAGCAACCCAATCCTGATTTTAAAGAAGTAATGATTTTGAATTTTTCGACAACTTCACGCTGAAGATCCGATTTTTATACCACTTGCACGCGCAGCCTTTGACGCCACGCTGTTTCCATGGAGATATTGTGAGAGTGAAATTATTATTGTTATTTAATATTTTATGCGATATTTTAAATGGTGGAACGATATGGATATTTTAATTTATGAATATTTTAAATGGTTATTTTAATTTTATGGACATTTTAAATGATGGAATTAAGAGCTTAGCATACGGTCAGTAATTGCACTCGGTAGGCCTGGGTTCAATTCCCATCACTGCCAAAACTGCTGCCTTGTTCATGCGGAGTACAATCACATTAAACATGTGGATCCGTAAGTCCTTCCGAGAGGTTGATTGTAGGAGAATGAGGGTACGGTCCCTGTTGATGCCTCTCCCACTGGGTTATGGTCTAAATTGGGTGAATAAAAAGAAAGTTTCGGAGATTGCCGCGGCGGCACTGGGTTCTGGTCTAAATTGGGTGGCACTTCCTGGCCATCCAAATAGTTACCTTACACCTTTCTGGTAGGTTGCACCAGCAAGTTTGCCAGTCAGAATTTTAAAGGATAGCGAACAGGCTGGTCGCCGAAGGCGGCTAGTATAGAATGAAAGTCCTGTGTAATGATTAAATATCTTTTTCCATCCATCTTATTTTTGATAAAATCTCAAATTAGTTAAACAATGCTTTCACATCTTAGCAGTTTACATAAAAATGAAGGATTATTTTCTTTAAAATATGCTCAAAATGAGTAACTGCACAATTTCCCCCTTATTTTTTAGGCAATAGAGTTCCCAAAACACTAAATTACAATTTGAGAACTGAACATCTTTTGTTTCAGTGAGACCCCACTAAAATTTCTCTATTTATTCCACTGATATGTTTTCTTATTAACAGACTATGTAAAAAGATTTTTCTTATGCAGTAAGCATTTTCAATGTTGTAGTGAGTTATCATTTTTTGTGTGATGTAAAAAAGTAAAATCCTATTTTTCTCTTAAGTGACATTAAACAGTTTATACTCTGACATGTACAGCACTACAAAATATGCTCACCATGCTATCTACTGAAATTTTATTCTCTAGGGTTGGCAGGTATGGCATGTGTAATAGTCTAAGGACTCCTCCCTTCTGCTGGCTGATGCTCACCAACCCCCGTATTCGTGAGGCTTTGCCTTCTACTTGCTGGCTATCAATGATCTCACTTTGTGAGCTCTTTGTAGCACACTGCTGTGCAGGTGTAATACGCCCCTTTGGGGCCATCCGTTGGCGCTCACCAACTGCCAGAGATTGCTTCACTCAACACACTCGGTGCATATGAAAGCCTTTGTGTACCCTGTACACTACTGCTTACCAATAGTTGGTATCTTCTCCCCCTGGCTATTGCCTTTCATTTATCGCAGATGGTCATTTTACAAGCGCTTTCATTATACCTTTGTAGCAGCTTTACAAACAAACAGAGCACTTTGCAAGCATTATTGTCATAAACAAATGCGATTCATTGTTGAAAATGCTGTTGCTATTTCAAAAGAAGTAATATTTTAATAAAACTCTAAAAAACTAATGTATTTCTAATTGTTGAAATCAATAATTTAAATATTGTTGTTTTTGTAATGGCAACAACGTTTGCAACAATGAAAGATTAGATCTTAAAGTTACAATGAAGAAAATAAAATGTTCATACAAAAGTAGTGTAAACAAATTTTCACTTTAAAATTGTATAAAAAATAGAAATTTCAATTTGATTATAACCAAAACAGGAGGTTACACATATCAACTTATTCTAAATCATTATGCCAAATTACACATCATTTGATGCCATAAGTCCGACACTTTTTTAATATAGAGAGATACAGTTTAGCTTTGTATTTTCTGCCATATTTAAGCACTTTTTATAAGCATAAAATTTAAGTAAAATATATTTCGGGGAGTGGATCAACTCAAATTTAATGAAGTGTTATATTGTCATCGTAAATACATATGTGTTGAAGACTCAGACCACTGGACTGGCCTGAGGGCTTACAGTAGCTGCCAAATATGTATGTGTTGAAGACCCAGACCACCCGACTTGTCCGAGGACATGAGCAGCTGTTTGGACAGCCGAAATACGTATGTGTGGAAGACCCAGACCACTCAACTGACCCGAGGGCTTTCAGCAGCTGTTTGAGTGACCAGGAAGTGCTTATGTGTTGAAGACCCAGACCATCCGACTCATCCTGAGGACTTATCTTGAGTAACAAGGAAATACTTATGTGTGTAAAATTTCAAGATAATCGGTTCAGTAAAAGTGGGTCAAAAACTGATTTCAAATTTTGACCCAAACAAACACCAGAGAAACCAGCCTAAATAAAACACTAAAAATATTTTTATTGTTACGCATGGGCCAGTGTTAAATTATTCTTAGGATGTGTGATATTGAAGCTTCTGGAAGGTTTTAAGAAATTGTTTTCCCATTTTACTTAATTTAGGATTTTTTTTTTAAATCTTCCCAACCCTACAACTGTATTTGTTTATTTATTTTAAATAAAAGTATGTATATATTAATAATAATTGCGTAAATAATAATAGGCAAATACATTTTTGATAATTAAGATTTAAGCTAAGGTTAATTCTGATAATCAAATATGAAAAGAAATTATTGTAATTTAAATGAGACAATCTTCAACAGAGTCTCATCTGATTGCTTTAAAATTCCTTTCATCTCACAAACTCAAATTCTTTGAATTAATTACATCTGATTATAAAAATATCGCTATTACATATATTATATTCTACATTTGTTTTGAAGTACTAGAATTCAATAAAATATAACATTCTTTAATATTTGTGTATTTACAACAAAAGAATGAAGTTAGTTTATATAATTATCAACCAAAATTTATTTTCTAAACTGTCTAGCACATAGAGCTCTAATTTTCCTAATTTTCATTTTTCTATTTTAAGACATCGAAGAAAAGCCAGTGAACCTAAAAAAAAAATGTTCGTTTTTTGTAGTTAATAAAAAGTAAAATAGAAATTCATGATAATTTCTTAAATATTCTAATCTAAATTATTTCTACTTTTTAGTACATTTGAGATTATTTATTTGGAACCTCTCATAACGTGCTTTTTATATATGTACTTCCCATATAAATTTTTTTTTTATATTATGCTTACAGTGTTATGCCCATAAATGTCCTCTGAATTTTTTTCTATCATATAATAGGTATAACATTCGCACAAAGTTTGGTTTCAGTCAGTAGATACCTTCAAAAACATATAGATCTTAAAAAGAAAAAAAATCTGCACAAATACTTAAATTTAGCAACGGAAGTAGAATAAATATAAATTTAGCAAGGAAGTAGAATAAATATAAATTTAGCAAGGGAAGTAGAATAAATACAATAAGAGTTACAAAGCTATCCATTTTTATGTCTAACTAGCAGCATAGACGAAGAAGTATATAATATAAAAAAAGAACTTAAAATTCAAAATCATCTACAAATTCCTATAATATTCTAAATGGCATTGTTATTCAAGGAATTCTATTAAAATATTTAAATTAATGCTCCTAAAAAGAACATTAAGAATCTCTGTTCTTACTATACAAAATTATCTTCCCAGGGAGATCTGATGAATAAAATATCCTGGTTCCGATTGTAAACAAATTTACAAAAAGTATGAAATTAAATCAATATATACCAAAATAAAAGCTCTAAAGCTGTATGGGAAGATATTCCCATGCTGCTTATATTCTCGAATATTAGAAAATATATATACCTGTGTATCAGTAGAAAATTACAGTCTACAATATATGAGTTTCAAATATATTTGCAAAAAAATAACAGATAACATAATAAATTGAAAATATCAATAATCCCCCTAATCTTTAAACCCAAAGGCCGTAATTGCCGCCAATATATGCCAAAATAAAAGTACTAAAATTGTATGGGAAGATACACCCCTACTACTTACATTCTCGTAGATTAGAAAATATACCAGTATATTCAGTAGAAGATTATCCGTATTACATAGCGGTTCTTCGTACGGAATATATAATATAAAACATAAAATTCACAATCATGTGCAAATTCCTATATTATTATTAATGGCATTGTTATTCAAAACATTCTGTTAAAATATTTATATTAATGCTCCTAAAAAGAAGTTTAAAGAATCTCTGTTCTCGCTATATAGAAATTATCTTCACAGGCATATCTGAAGAATAAAACAAGTCTGGTCCCGTTGGTAAACAAATTTGTAAAAATATGAAATTGAATCAATATATGACAAATTAAAAGTGCTAAAATTGTATCAGAAGATATATATACTCGTACTACTTACATTCCCGAATATTAGAAGATATACCTGTGTATTAGTAGAAAATTACCAGTACTACAATGTACAAAACAAAAGTTCAAGTTATCCAATATAATTTATAACTACTATTCTTACATATACAAAAGTAATTACTATATATACATGGTGCACACATCGCATGATCTTAAAAACCTGGAAAGTCTTTGAATTTATTTTTTTCCCTCAAGACCTTGAATATCCTAGAAAAATGAGCCTGGAAAATCCTTGAATAAGTTTACAAGTTTTCGGCACTCTTCTCTCCCTGCCCCGAAACATTATATTTCAAACAGCTCATTCTATATCGCGAAAATCTGTTTTAGTCCTCTTGACCTTGGGTGAGCAATCCGTTTAACTTCAAAAGAAAGTGTATGGATGTGTTCAGAGGGGTGACGATATTTACATTTCTGACGAACTATTGAAAAGTTCTTTATGCTGATCAGCTGGGAATTTTAAGAGCGTGCGTTTTAGACCTGAAAATAGGCCATTCGCCACAGATCGACAACGCAGCTGGGCGATTACATGAAACAATAACTGGTCACCACGTTCCCCATTGAAAAAAAATGTACGAATAGAATGAAATGGAAAGATTTGAACAAATATACATTCCCTCTTCCAACAGATAAAAACTTTTTAACAGTTTTACATTTTTTTTCTCAACTTAAAATTTTGTAGAATTATTTCATGTTTGGTATACATTTGGGGTAAAAAGTTCTAAGGTTTTACCTATGTAAGCATTTTTGCTCTAAAACCAATATTTAAAAAATATAGCTTTCTGGATTAGAGTTCTTTTGTGCTGTTATTTGACAGAATATGTATGTGTTACAGTTTAGTCAATCAAAACAAAACTCCGGATCATAGGAAGAAAGCTGTGTCTAGAATCCAGATTAACATGTTGCTGTAAGCACGTTGCTATTGGCATGATGTTCTATTTTTTGTACAATTTTGAAGTGGAAATTTTTTTACATGACTTTTGTATGAAAATTTTATTTTCTTTGTTGTATCTTCAATATCAAATCTTTCATTGTTGAAAACGCTGCTGCCATCTTAAAAGAAGTAATATTTAGATGGTTTAATGTTCATTGTTGAGAACGCTGTTGCCATTTCAAAGACAATAATATTTAAATTATTGATTTAAACAATTAAAAATACATTAGCTATTCAAGGCTTCCTTTAAATATTACTTCTTCTGAAATGGTAACAACGTTTTCAACAATGAATTGTAATTATTCATGACAATAATGCTTGCAAAACGCTCTGTTTGTAAGGCTGCTATATAGGGCTTCCGAAGCGAGTTTCGGAGATAAATGACCATGATAGGGGAAGGAGATACAGAGTCTCGGGATTGGCGAGCAGTATTAGTGTGCAGGTGCAGGGTACACAAGAAAGAGCTCGCTAAACAATCTCTGGTAGTTAGTGAACGTCAGCGATTAAGGGACTGCCACAACGAGCGTTTTACGCCTTCGTAGCTTACAGCTAGAAAGAGCTCGCGAAGCGAGCTTATCGGCCAACGAGTAGGAGGCTAAGCTTCCCGACTAAATCGTTGTTTCGTCATTTATGAAGCGCCTGGCATGTTGTGCCGTATCTTCCACAATTCCGAAAAACTATCTTGCAAGGCAGAGTTAGTTTAAGTTATGGGGAAAGTTTGAAGTTTTTTGATCTGCAATTAGTGTGATTATATCAAAGGTCTTTTGCATCGGGTCTACGTCTGCTTTAATTATTTTGGTGATTTAATTTAAGAAATTCCTGACATCATTGATACTGAAATAATCTTGTATTTCTTTAAAGAATTTAATGAATTCTAGAAGGAGGTTAGGGGTTTGATTTGAAGATTTTTGGGCATCTGAGTGCGTGTGGGCCACGTGCTCTTCAGAACTTGGTGTTCTTGTCTCAGCACGAGCCATCGCCATGTCTATACTATTCATGTAGCTACTGATGAAGGGCGTATATACGTCCGAAAGCACTCTGACAGTTTTTAATATATGTTTTATACATCTTTTAAGATGTGTTAAATAAAAGACATTCGTTTTTTAAAACGCTTTGTCCTTGATTTTATCTATTAAACACTTGTTTCACATCATTTATACAAAACAGGTACCCCATTATATGTAATTAGACAGCGATATGACAACTATGGTGAAACATCAGAATTTATGGTCAAAGCATCTCATCAGCTGAAACATAAGCTAATGCTTATCAAACATTTTGTTCGGATGTGAGATTCTCGCAAAATATCATTTTTCTGCAATTTGCCACAGTGAGTAATCTATCGTTTTTCTTTCTATCACAAGGGGGCTCTGTTCGCTGACGCTCACCAACCTCTGTAACTCACTTCGCAAGTTGGGAGGCTTCACTTCCTACTCAACTTTGTGAGTTCCTTTTTCATGCCTGTTACGCAGACATAATACGCCTGTTGGAGCAATCTCTTATTCACTAGTACTCACCAACCACAGATCTTGCTTTGAGAGCTATACATTTTGCAGTTTGTTTTTTGTACAGTGACAAAAATCGCATTTCGTTTGTTTAAATAAAAAATTTAAATATTACTTATTTTGAAATGACAACAGCATTATGTTCACAAACTGCTGGAACTCTGTGTTATAGTCACAAACTCCTGGAACTCTAGTGTTCCCTCTCCAGTCGACTCATTAACTGCCCAATTTCGTTTAACAAGCTCTTCATAGCAGCTACGCATGTCATACCTGCCAACTCTACTGGTTTTTCCGGGAACATCCGGTTTTTGATGATTTCTCCCGTTTTCCCGATTTTTAACAAGAATCTCCTGGTTTTTATCAATTATTTTAGAATTCCCTAAAGTTAAGGATTTTTCAATAAAGATTATCTGCTAAAGGGAATTTCGATCGAACTTGTGGCCGTCACATTGTTTCTTCCGTGCATGAACCCTAGTATCAGTACTAAGTTGCATCATTTTCACTTTATTGATGGATACTGTGTTAAATAATTACGATGTCGCCTATACAGATTATATTGCAGTGTAATGTTGAACCATCCTTTTCCATCCATGTTTAATTTTAAATTATGTGAATGAAAAATGCACAATATTCATTTCTTTGTAGTAAATTTCTTTTTTAATTAAAATTTTCATAAAATATTGATTCTTTTTTAATTGCGATTTTGCTGGTATAGATTACATTCCTGTGCGATGTTGAAAAATTCTTTACCATCCATGTTTAGTTTTAAATTATGCGAATTAAAAAATGCACAACTTTTAATTTCTTTGCACTATGTTTCATTACTAATTACTGTTTTTGTAAAATATTTATTATTTTTTAAGTAAGATTTCACATGTATAGAATAAAATTCCTGTGTAATGATAAAACATCTTTTTCCATCCATCTTATTTTTGATAAAATCTCAAATTAGTTAAACAATGCTTTCACATCTTAGCAGTTTACATAAAAATGAAGGATTATTTTCTTTAAAATATGCTCAAAATGAGTAACTGCACAATTTCCCCCTTATTTTTTAGGCAATAGAGTTCCCAAAACACTAAATTACAATTTGAGAACTGAACATCTTTTGTTTCAGTGAGCCCCCATTAAAATTTCTCTATTTATTCCACTGATATGTTTTTTTTATTAACAGACTATGTAAAAACATTTTTCTTATGCAGTAAGCATTTTCAATGTTGTAGTGAGTTATCATTTTTTGTGTGATGTAAAAAAATAAAATCCCATTTTTCTCTAAGTGACATTAAATAGGTTATACACTGACTTGTACAGCACTGCAATATATGTTCACCATGCTATCTACTGGAATTTTATTCTCTAATGTTTGCAGGTATGGCATGTGTAATAGTCTAAGGCATATATGGGTAACGCCCGGCCCGCGGGCCGGATGTGGCCCGCCCCGGCTTTTGATACGGCCCGCAGAACATTTTAAAATCGCGCTGGGAAAAAAAAGTAAATATTCTCGGTTCTCGCCAACAAGAGAGTGAGAGAGGGGGGGGGGGGGGGGGGGGAGCTTGAACTACGTTGGTGTTTCTATTGTCCGTCCGATTTCACCATCTTTCAAATCGTTTTGAAAATCGTCGAAAATAGGATAGCGAACTTTTAGTTTTGATTTGTAGTTACGAGCCACCAGAACCACTACCAGATTGCGCGACGGTAGCACCTCTGCATCTTCTCTCGACATTTGTGGAATGTCCGATCGCGAGCCCAGTCACATGGCCTACTCCTCTTAGGTTGGTGGTACACTCATCAAAGGCCAAATGCTAAAAAGATTTTGTGATCTTACACAGGAAATATAGCCCAGCCATCCATTTAATTGCTCTATGTCTTTGGATGAGTCGGATGGTCTGGGCTTTCGACAGGAAATATAACTAGGGACGCGGTAGCCCATTGGTTAGCGCGCTGGAGTTGCACTCAGTAGGCCCGCTTTCGATTCCAGCCACTGCCAAAAAACTGCCGCCGTGTTCACGCGGAGTGCGATCACGTTAAACATGTGGGTCCGTAAGTCCTTCCGAGAGGTTGGTGGTAGGGGAAGGAGGGTACGGTCCCTGTGTATGCCTTCCCCACTGGGTTCCGGTCCAAATTGGGTGGCACTTCCCGGCCGTCCAAGCTGTTGCCTTACACCTTTCTGGTAGGTCGGACGGTCTGGGTCTCAACAACAACAACAGGAAATATAGCCGATTTTATGGAAATGAAAGAAAAACATTGCCTGAAGTCAGTGATCAGAAATGGTTATGTGATTTAGCATTTCTAGTTGACTTCACGGGTCACTTAAACGAGTTGAATTTGAAGCTTCAAAAACAAGGTCAGTTGGTAAATGAATTGTACAGCCATCTGAAATTGTTCCAGAACAAAATTCGCTTGTGGGAAACACAAATGCGATCTGGAAGCTGTTATCATTTTTCAACACTATCCAGTCACGAAAATATTGATTACACTCAATATGCTGAAGAACTAAAATCACTGTCGGAGCAATTTTTTAATAGATTTTCCGACTTCGAAAACATGGATAGCTGCTTTAACCTTTTTGTTACTCCGATGAAAAGTGACGTAGAGAAGGCTCCGACACAACTGCAAATGGAGTCGATCGAGCTTCAGGAAGACATGCATTTGAAGTTAAAATTTGAAGACGTGGAGCTAAGTGATTTCTACAGAACATACCTAGCCGAAGAAAAGTGCCCACAGCTGAGAGCATTTGCAAGAAAAATAATTTTCGCATTTGGAAGCACGTATAAATGTGAACAATTCTTTTCCATGATGAAAACTAATAAATCGAAGTATCGAACCAGGCTTACAGATGAAAATTTGGAAAACACTCTGCGTCTGTGTATTAGTGGGATTGATGCCAACATTGATTATCTTGTTTCTCAAGCTCAAGCTCAAGTTTCTCATTAATTTCTGCTTATTGTAAGTAAATACTTAATCAATTCGATATTATTCTGATTCATCTAACTTTCACATTATACTTTATAAATATAAAATAAAATAAACCGTATCATTATTATTTTTTCACAACTACCTATTATCTACGGCCCGCAACTTCATTAATATCCTAAACTTCAGCCCCCAACTTTCCAAAGGTTGCCCATACCTGGTCTAAGGGCTCCTCCCTTCTACTGGCTGATGCTCACCAACTCCTGTAGTCATGAGGCTTTGTCTTCAACTTGTTGGTTATCGATGCGAGCTTTGCGAGCTCTTTGTAACACACTGCTGTGCAGGTGTAATATGCCCCTTTGGGGCCATCCATTGACACTCACCAACTGCCAGCGATTGCTTCACTCAACACGACTGGTGCACATGAAAGCCTTTGTGTACCCTGTACACTACTGCTTACCAATAGTTGGGATCTTCTCCCCCTGTCTATTGCCATTCATTTATCACTGATGGTCACTTTGTGAGCGCTTTCATTACACCTTCGTGGCAGCTTTACCAACAAACGGAGCACTTTGCAAGCATTATTGTCATAAACAAATATGTTTCATTGTTGAAAATGCTGTTGCTAAGCTGTTCAAAAGAAGTAATATTTATAATAAAACTCTAAAAAACTAATGTATTTCTAATTGTTGAAATCAATAATTTAAATATTATTGTTTTTGTAATGGCAACAGCGTTTGCAACAATGAAAGATTAGATCTTGAAGTTACAATAAAGAAAATAAAATTTTCATACAAAAGTAGTGTACAATAGTTGGGATCTTCTCCTCCTCTCTATTGCCGTTCATTTATCACTGATGGTCACTTTGTGAGCGCTTTCATTACACCTTCGTAGCAGCTTTACAAACAAACAGGGCACTTTGCAAGCATTATTGTCATAAACAAATACGTTTCATTGTTGAAAATGCTGTTGCTAAGCTGTTCAAAAGAAGTAATATTTTAATATAACTCTAAAAAACTAATGTATTTCTAATTGTTGAAATCAATAATTTAAATATTATTGTTTTTGTAATGGCAACAGCGTTTGCAACAATGAAAGATTAGATCTTGAAGTTACAATAAAGAAAAGAAAATTTTCATACAAAAGCTCTAAAGCTGTATGGGAAGATATTCCCATGCTGCTTATATTCTCGAATATTAGAAAAAAAAAACATGTGTATCAGTAGAAAATTACCAGTCTACAATATATGAGTTTCAAATATATTTGCAAAAATAAATAACAGATAACATAATAAATTGAAAATATCAATAATTCCCCTAATCTTTAAACTCAAAGGCCGTAATTGCCGCCAATATATGCCAAAATAAAAGTACTAAAATTGTATGGGATGATACACCCCTACTACTTACATTCTCGTAGATTAGAAAATATACCAGTATATTCAGTAGAAGATTATCCGTACTACATAGCGGTTCTTCGTACGGAATATATAATATAAAACATAAAATTCACAATCATGTGCAAATTCCTATATTATTCTTAATGGCATTGTTATTCAAAACATTCTGTTAAAATATTTATATTAATGCTCCTAAAAAGAAGTTTTAAGAATCTCTGTTCTTGCTATATAGAAATTATCTTCACAGGCATATATCTGAAGAATAAAACAAGTCTGGTCCCGTTGGTAAACAAATTTGTAAAAATATGAAATTGAATCAATATATGACAAATTAAAAGTGCTAAAATTGTATCAGAAGATATATATATACTCGTACTACTTATATGCCCGAATATTAAAAGATATACCTGTGTATTAGTAGAAAATTACCAGTACTACAATATACGAAAAAAAGTTCAAGTTATCCAATATAATTTATAACTACTATTCTTACATATACAAAAGTAATTAATATATATACATGGTGCACACATCACATGGTTTTAAAAACCTGGAAAGTCTGTGAATTTATTTTTTTACCCTCAAGACCTTGAATATCCTAGAAAATCCTTGAATAAGTTTATAAGTTTTCTGCACTCTTCTCTCCCTGCCCCGAAACATTATATTTCAAACAGCGCATTCCATATCGCGAAAATCTGTTTTAGTCCTCTTGACCTTGGGAAAGCAATCCATGTAACTTCAAAAGAAGGTGTGTGTGGATGTGTTCAGAGGGGTGACGATATTTACATATCTGACGAACTATTGAAAAGTTCTTTTTGCTGATCAGCTGGGAATTTTAAGAGCGTGCGTTTTAGACCTGAAAATAGGCCATTCGCCACAGATCGACAACGCAGCTGGGCGATTACATGAAACAATAACTGGTCACCACGTTCCCCATTGAAAAAAAATGTACGAATAGAATGAAATGGAAAGATTTGAACAAATATACATTCCCTCTTCCAACAGATAAAAACTTTTTAACAGTTTTACATTTTTTTTCTCAACTTAAAATTTTGTAGAATTATTTCATGTTTGGTATACATTTGGGGTAAAAAGTTCTAAGGTTTTACCTATGTAAGCATTTTTGCTCTAAAACCAATATTTAAAAAATATAGCTTTCTGGATTAGAGTCCTTTTGTGCTGTTATTTGACGGAATATGCATGTGTTACAGTTTAGTCAATCAAAACAAAACTCCGGATCATAGGAAGAAAGCTGTGTCTAGAATCTGGATTAACATGTTGCTGTAAGCACGTTGCTATTGGCATGATGTTCTATTTTTTGTACAATTTTGAAATAGAAATTTTTTTACATGACTTTTGTATGAAAATTTTATTTTCTTTGTTGTATCTTCAATATCAAATCTTTCATTGTTGAAAACGCTGCTGCCATCTTAAAAGAAGTAATATTTAGATGGTTTAATGTTCATTGTTGAAAACGCTGTTGCCATTTCAAAGACAATAATATTTAAATTATTGATTTAACCAATTAAAAATACATTAGCTATTCAAGGCTTCCTTTAAATATTACTTCTTCTGAAATGGTAACAACATTTTCAACAATGAAGTGTAATTATTCATGACAATAATGCTTGCAAAACGCTCTGTTTGTAAGGCTGCTATATAGGGCTTCCGAAGCGAGTTTCGGAGATAAATGAGTGACCATAGATAGGGGAAGGAGATACAGAGTCTCGGGATTGGCAAGCAGTATTAGTGTGCAGGTGCAGGGTACACAAGAAAGAGCTCGCTAAACAATCTCTAGTAGTTAGTGAACGTCAGCGATTAAGGGACTGCCACAACGAGCGTTTTACGCCTTCGCAGCTTACAGCTAGAAAGAGCTCGCGAAGCGAGCTTATCGGCCAACGAGTAGGAGGCTAAGCCAACACCCTCTATATTCAAGGCCCCCACAGAGAAAACCGGAAGTGGCAAGATGGCCGACTTCGTAGTCCAAGGGCATATCCAGAAGAACTGACACCGCATGGGTAGCGTCGTGTAGCCTAGCCAGCCGTCCCCATTCAACACCCTCTATATTCAGTGTGATCGAGTATTGAATTCGTTTTAACGTTTCTTTGTTTATATTTTATATGAGCTGTTAATTACAGCTATTTTCTTTACCATTTTTTCGAAGATTTGATTGTGTAATGCCCTATCGTTGTTCGGCAGTCGGTTGTCGTGGGAACTACAATAACGGCCCACGTTCTGCTGTTTTCAATTTTCCCAAAGATCCTGAAGTAAGAAAAAAATGGATTTTTTTCCTTAGAAGAGATGGCTTCGAAGTTACGAAAAATTCTAGGGTAAGTACTGTTCTTTTTAAATACTTATGTACACATTGATAAAAAATGTATATGCGTATGTAGGATTTTAAATAAGCTAGCCTAGAACATATATATAATTAGGTTCCTCCCATGTGTTTTAATTTAATGTACAAGGGAAGTATAGAAAGATATTGTAATTTGAAAAAATAAGATTATGTCGTTAAACTTATTAAATTCTAATTGAATTTATGTACTTAGAGGTTTAATTTATGTATATGAGTTTGGGAAATTATATTAGTTTATGAATATGAGTTTAGGAATTTATGAAATTATATTAAAGTTTATGAACCTATATTTGATTTAATATAGCATGATAATGATCCGGGTTCGATTTCTGGCTGGTGCCTAGATAGTTTTAATTTCTAAGTGTTCAAATAATTATATTTGATTATTTAATATAATTATAAGGAATATTATTATACAGTGAAACATCTCGAAGCAATGATTAGTCATGAGATATTGTTTAACTATTTAGAAGTAAAGTAGTGGTAATTTAGCTGATTCTGTGGTACCCCTGATTCTGTTATGTTCGAAGCTCTTTAATTTTCCCTTTAATATGATCCCTGTGATATCTTACGTAGCAGGATATTGTGCATTTGCCACTGTTAAAAAACTTCATAACTGTACTTTTTGTAAGATAAACTTAACTATTGCAACTGTTAAAGAGTCTCCTCTGATTGAAAGTTCTGTTATAGAAAAGATGGATAGGGGTGGTTTGATGTATCCGATTTGACCGCCCGAAGTTCTTGAAATTGTAATTCATGTATTTATAATTGTACAAAAATTAGTTTCCATTGATTTCGAACATTTTTTCTTGAATGTAAACAATCAACGACAATTGGTTATCAGTTTAACAGTTTTTATTTTAAGCGAAAAAGAAATTTTTATGAAAGGCAATTGTCCTGGTGGTCATTCCTCTACTGTCATTACCAGGTATATTATCATGGCTGCCACGAATACATTTTTAAAAAACTATTGCAAAAAGAGAAATGATGTGAAAAAACCAGAAAATAAGAAACGTAAACTTGCAACATTAAAAAAGTGATAGCCTATTTTTCAAACATGTACAGTAATAGTGCTGTCCTTAAAAAAAAAACTTTTTCGAATTTTCTATATATGTAAAGCCTAATAGGATTGCAACAACATAAACTATAACTATATTTTTACAGCTTGTTTTCACGAAGATTTTAATGCTGAGCATATTTCATCCCTTATCTTTATAAGATAGCTGTAGGTGTATCGCTAATGTTTATACCATTGTATTGCATGTTTGTTTACTTTTCAAAATGCCAAAAAGTACTCACCTTTCCGAGATAGAAAATGGCAAAGTATTGGCTTTTAGAGAGTATAGAATGAGTGTAGTTGAGTTAAAAAATTAAAATAAATTAAATAAAAAATAAATTTAATATTCATGAAGTTAATATAAATACTATAGTTTGATTTAAACTAAATGTTAATACATCACTGCATTATTTTTTCTTTAAACTAAATTTAAACATAATTATTAGTTTCTACTTATTTAACTGAAACATTATATATATAGTGTATTGATGTAACCTATTTATATAAATATTTAAACTTACCTTGGAATTACTTTCCATACATGTGTTTCATTTTATGTTAGGTTTTTAAATTTTTATTTTCACCTTGGAAATTATTAGCTGCATACATACTTTTTGTCATAAAAGATATGACATTTTGTGCAATTCTAATTAATGCACAGTGTGTTGAGAACCTTTTAAACTTTTTTTGAATTTAAATTTTAATGATGAACTTAATATCAAATATCCAATATTTTGCAAAATTGGATTTTTACAAGTTTCTTTTTAAAAGACTTCTAAAGGCATATGCAATGGCCAAAGAGTCATTTCATTCTATTTTCACACATTTCACATCTGCAAGCAATACCTACAGACAGGCACCTAGAAAAACAGAATGTGCACATATTAACTTAATCGGTAATGAATAATCGTAGCCTGGTATATTGAAACTCCAATGTTGACGTCGTTAGAGTATGGGACGACTGATAGTTATGGACAAGGGTCCTACTATGTCGTACATCTTAATTCGGCATACTTTATCAAGTGCTGGTGTGTTCTTGGAGAAATGCTTCCTAGAACTAAGGTGTCGTATAAGCCGACAACTCATATTCAGTGTAACAAGAAACAATCTGTGCTATAAAAGACCTGTTTACGTAGATGCAGATGTCAAAATAACAATCCATAAAGGAATCCACGACTGCTCAACCATGTAAGTCCTAGTCTACATTTGTCCTAAGAAACTACAATGAAAGACTATATCATTTGTGGTAACAATAAATAGTAAAGAGAGATTTAATTTAAAGATTTTACTTTTGCCCATTTAATATATAGTTGAAATCTATATATATAAATCAACTTATTATTATAATTAAGTCCATTTGTTATGATAGCATTTATTTACAATGCTCTTATCGAATACTGATATAATAAATTTAAATGAACCCCAACTTAGAGACTAGAGGGGAAGGATAATAATAGTTTGATGAATATTAATTTAAATCTGTAATTATGAATGAATATAAGAATTGTGTAATGAATATTAAAAGGTAAATTTGTAATGATGAAACTTACTTAAAGAATCTTAAGAAATGCTATATGAGTTAGTAATTTCATTAGATAATGGTGTGTATGATTATGCATTAATTTGTTGGTATAAAACTGTGCAAGAATTTAAATGGATAGATTTTCACTTCTCAATGCATATAAATAAATATATATATATAATAAATGTTATTTTGGATCCACACCTGCCTCTTCTTTTGACTCCAGGCCTTTTGGAATTAATTAATTATAATTATGTTTGATTTTCAGCTATCTTGGAGGGTAAGTCTGATTTTAGAATGCTAACCACTTGTGATCGAATAAATTAAAATTAAGTAATAGACCAATATTAATTATATATTAATGAAGTATGCAATCCTTAGTAATTAAAGTACAATTTTACTATATACTTCAATCTATTTTACTATATAGTACAATCTATATACTTCTTTAAATTGTGTCAGGATAGATACGGCCTTTACATCCTGATACTTTTTAATCATGTAAATTTTAATTTATTTCGATTGAATTTAAATTAATCTTCAGTAAGGATTTGATTCTTAATTTCACTTTTAGTTTCTATGTTTAGTTTTAATACTTCATAATAAATATGAATATATAAAGCAACATGTAAAGTAACAGGTTATGATTACAATGAATTTTTATGCACTAAATATTAATATTCTATATAATACAAAGTTATAAATATTTTTAGTAACTTATTAAATTATAAAGTGGTTGTATTAAGATTATTCTTTCATTCCAAATCACACATAAAAAAAGAAAGAATCTTATTTGTGTCAACAAATTCTAATTTAAATTAAAGCAGATTTATTTTAAAGAAAAAAAAATCCTCATCCTGCTGGAACATTTAAATTAAAAAAAAAAAAAAGAAAAAATTCGCCCCAAAACAATTTCAGTACAAATTCGTATTGCGTTGGACTACGGTGTCGGCCATTACGGGATGGGTGTGGAGGCCTTGAATATAGAGGGTGTTGGCTAAGCTTCCCGACTAAATCGTTGTTTCGTCATTTATGAAGCGCCTGGCATGTTGTGCCCATGAAGACTAGAGAGAAGGAGAGGACACGCCGTAGTAAAGAATTGCATTTTTTCCCTGGCCAAGCGATGCACTCCACAATTCTGCTAATGGTACCGCCCTCTAGTGCACATTGTGTAAACTAAAAACTCTAAATTTTTTCAATTATCATACGCAGTTTTAAAACAAATGTTTTCAGTTTGAAAATAATATTTAATTCGTATTGAAAGTAAATAAAAAAAAAGGCAAGCCGTGTTAATTTTATTTTTTATCTCTAAGAATTATAATAGAATTATAATTCATAGAGATGAGAAACTTCATGAAAAAACTTGATGAGACTGCACTTGCTCATTAATTTTAAAATACAGTCGTATAAATTTCGGGATATGAACGTATTAAAATCTAACATTAGCTTTAATATATTTTTAGATTTTATTTTCTTGATTGATATTTCCCTGCAGTGAAATTCTAATCCATAACTTTTGTCAAAAAATGATGAGAATATGCATATCTTAAATAATAAAAGGCAATGTCTGTGTGTCTGTCTGTGCGTCTGTCTATCTGTCTGTCTGTCTGTCTTATACACTATACGTTTCGCGACCGCGCGTCGGAGAGCTACGAAATTTGGCAATCGGAGACCTAGGGGGGAGGGAAGGGGACACGTGAAAACCGATTTTTAAAATTTTAATTTTTTTTTTATTTATTTAATGTTTTATGCGATTTCGACCGTTTTTTGCCCTGTTTGCCCTTTTTTCTCCACGATCCAGACGTCGTAGAAAAAAACAAATCACACCATCAGAAAGAGCAGACAATTGCGAGTAAAAATATATCAATTTAAAATCTGAATTTCGATTTCTAATATTTTTTAAAGATTTTAAAACAAAACTCACTTTTTGCTCAAGAAAACGATTTTTGGTTTTTAAATTCTCGCATAGTAAAAAGTACTCATAATTTCGACTAATAATTTACATTTTTAGAAAGGTCAAACATCTGGCATTCTTACAAGTCCAATCTGGTCAGGAAATATTCCGTATTGCCCACAGGATCGGGATTTTAAAAGTTTCCGAATTTCAATTTCTCGGCGTGCCGCTTCGTTTCTCCCCCGCTGAAGGAGGGAAGGTGGTGGGTGGGGACGTCAAGGTGGAGGTGACGTCACGGTTCTGAATAGAGCTCCTTTGTTCTATATAAATTATTATATTTATATTTTAAATGATGGGACGATATGGATTTTTTAAATGTATATTTTAACTTTTGGATATTTTAATTTTATGGATATTTTAAATGATGGAACAATGGAATGAGGATGATGGAATTAAGCATATGGTCATTTTAAATTGCAAATTAGCGCGCGGGAAGTTAGCGGTAGGCCCGGGTTCGATACCCGCCACTGCGAAAACTGCCGCCGTGTTTACGTGGAATACGATCACGTTAAATATGTGGGTCCGTAAGTTCTTCCGAGAGGTTGGTGGTAAGGGAAGGAGGATACGGCCCCTGTGGATCCCTCCCCACTGGGTTCCCGTCTAAATTGGATGAATATATAGAAAGTTATGGAGATTGTCGCGGAGGGCGCGGCAGCCCAGTGGTTAGCTCGCGGGAATTGCACTCAGTAGGTCCGGGTTCGATTCCCGCCACTGCCAAAACTTACGCCACGTTTACGCAGAGTACGATCACGTTAAACATGTGGGTTCGTGAGTCCTTCTGAGAGGTTGGTGGTAGGGGAAGGAGGGTACGGCCTAAATTGGGTGAATAAAAAGAAAGTTATGGAGATTGTCGCGGAGGGCGAAGTAGCCCAGTGGTTAGCGCGCGGGAATTGCACGCGGTAGGCCCGGGTTCGATTTCCAAAATTGCCGCCGTGTTCACGCGGAGTACGATCACGCGGAATAAACATGTGTGTCTGTAAGTCCTTTCGAGAGGTTGGTGGTTGGGGAAGGAGGGTACTGTCCCCGTGGGTGCCTCTCCCACTGGGTTCCTGTCTAAATTCGGTGAATAAAAAGAAAGTTATGGAAAATGTCGCGGAGGGCGAAGTACACCAGTGGTTAGCGCGCGGGAATTTCACTGGGTAGGCCCGGGTTCGATTCCCGCCACTGCCAAAACTGCAGCCGCGTTCACTCGGAGTACGATCCCGTTAAACATGTGGGATCGTAAGTCCTTCCGAAAGGTTGGTGGTAGGGGAAGGAGGGTACGCTCCCTGTGGATGTCTCCCCCACTGAGTTCCGGTCTAAATTGGGTGGCACTTCCTGGCCGTCCAAACAGTTACCTTACACCTTCTGGTGAGGTCGCGCCAGCGAGTGTGCCACGGTTACAATTTGCCACGGTCAGAATTTTCAAGGGTAGCGAACAGGCTGGTCGCCAAAGGCGGCTAGTAAAATAATATATGTTAAGCACATAAATGAATTTGTAATAATTACACATTTACAATTTATTTTATGTGCTTACCAATGTTTTAGGAAGTTTACTTTTAAGTTACTTTGTATTTGAGAATGTTTCAACTATACCACTGTTAAAATGATACCTTCAACTTGAAACACTGTAAAATTATCTTTACCTTTAAATAATCCAAACCTGCAATATTATATTATCTGTTAACAGCAATTTCGAATTCTAATAACTCAGTTTAGAATGTATTTATAAAAGATAGCGCTCTGCAATGAATAGGATATTAATTTTAAAATGCTATCTATATTTCAATATATGCACTGTGTTTAAGAATATGTATTAATTACAAGCAAACAGAGGGAACTGTTATGAGAAACAAAACATTGTAAGCTGTTATCGATATAAATAAAGTTGAAAATCTGCTTGTGTGTTTGTCTCATCGCAAGAGAATTAACTAGTGCACTGAATTTCATGAAATTTTGTGGATAGTCATAAAATAGCCCTTCTTAAAATTTAATCCATGTCTCGAGTTTCCAGGATCAGGGGTTATCAAGACATTTATGTAAAAAGAATCTCCCATAGACAGGGCCTGATTGTTACTTTGTAACTTAATCAGCACGAGCCTTCGGGGCCGCGGCCCTAGGCCCCAAATTTTAAAGGGCCCTAAATTTTGTATGTGATACAAAGATTTAAACAGAAATAATTTAATTAATTTAAAACTGATATTCGTTTTCATTGTAAATTAAAAAATATGTTAATAGATATCCTTTAAAGTCTTAATAAATTACATTTTATAAAGTAAAAAGTTTGGAAGTTCTATGCATGTACCAAAACGCTTTTGGAGCTGTGATCCTGAGCCCCCAAATTTGTTATATGTTAATATTTTGCATATGTTTGGCATGTATTGAGTGCATGCATATAGGCCCCAAATTAACAAACATCAGGCTCTGTGTCCCATTTTGGCTTTATCAGGCCCTGCCATTAGATAGCATTATGAAAATTATCTTTTTTTTGCAAGTTTATTTATTTTTTTTTAAAAATGACATCATGTTACTAAGCAACATAATTAAACCCGATGAGTTTATATAGCAGAAAAAAATATGTTACTAAGCAACGTAATTAAACCCAGTGACCCCCAGCCTACTATTTTTATTAAATCTTCTCAGATGTGAATAAATAAGAAATCCATATAA
The DNA here is from genome assembly GCA_951213105.1 of Amaurobius ferox. Lineage (NCBI taxonomy): Eukaryota > Metazoa > Arthropoda > Arachnida > Araneae > Amaurobiidae > Amaurobius > Amaurobius ferox. The sequence continues at coordinate 123,106,582 of OX578138.1, forward strand.
CAATAAATGTGATCAGAATGACATTATTTTGAAAGGTTGTGGAGATAACAGATATTTTCAATTTTTTAAACAGAATAAAATTGGCATGGGTATATCTTCTAATACCATTTCAGCACTTTCAATTCAGCATATGTTGATTCAATTTCATAGCGCTTTCATTCAGGCATATATTGATTCAATTTGATATTTTTTATAAATTTGTTTAAGAATGGATATGCTGCTAGTGAAAAATACTTAGGTTTCATAATTTTACACTTTGCCTAAAAAGTTGAGAAGAGGGATTCTTTCCAAAATAATTTTGTTCAATATCCAGGCAAATTATTTAGGTTATAAAACAATATCAATAATACAGGTAACAATATTGTGTATAGGTAACAACAGGGTGGCATACAAGTAATAGAGTGTTTTAAGGTATCTTCGTTACATAGAATTTTGTCAATGATTGTGCGAGCTAAAATAATGCTCTTCACATTGCTAGGTTCTGTGTAAATCTTTGACTAGAAAAAAAAAATATAAAATCAGTGCAATAAGTGCTTATTGATCATCTCATTGCCTACCTTATGCTGATGAGTGGTAAGAACCATGAAATCATTCACATGTGGTTAAGTACTTATTTGCTTGTATGCAGCAGTGTGTTTTAAGGTAGCAGTTGCTTTACTGTTATAGATATCTGCTGTCAAACTTGGCCCAAATTCCCAAACAAATTACTTTGTGGACCACACTGTTTTATATATAATACACCCTTTTTTTTTAGAGGTTATAGGAAACAAAATACTCATTTTATTAACACAAATTTTTATTGATATTTTTTTATTCAGAACACATGATTACACATGCCATAAACATTCCTTTGATAGTTGGATCCAAACTGCATATCACCAATTGAACAGTCTGAGTTAGATGCAACGATGGCTAAAAATACCAAAATTAACTTCCTTGAATTACAATAAAGGCAAAGGTTAAGACTATCTTTGCATCCTGTCCTAGAAAATTAAAATCATTTGACATATACATAAAATTGTTATACATTATTAATGAATTCGATTAAAAATGGGCTTTTACCATTTGTTTTAATTTTTACATACTATGACAAATAGTTAATAAACAAAAATATACATGCACTATATAAATATATTAAAAAATTTACATGAAACTACTTACGTGCCACACTGTACATAAAAAGCATATATTCTTCATATTCTGTGAAATGAGAATATTCTTGAAAATTTTCAGCCAAAAAACCACTAAAGAGATTGCTGACATTATAAAAGCAGCATAACTCTCTAGTGATCATTTAGCTCTAAATGGTTGTAGATGAAGAAACGGTACTATATATCTCAGAAATCCTATAACAAAATCTAAAAGTTTCTATTAAAATTAAAAGAAACACAGAATGATACTCAATAAAGACATAAAATAATTGTAGGATTGCACATTAAATCAACAAATCTCCATGACTCTTAAAAACATGAAATTCTTTTACCAAATCTTTTATTACCAAACATCAAAATTATTCTGTGACTTCATGCACTTAGTTAAAAGCTTGGAGTTCTATTAAGTATTTTTCCAAAACATGCAAAATTGTTATATTTTATGCAACCTCTAAGAAGCATGCTATTTCTTATTTGCTATTCTTGAACTCCATCTTAAACTAAATTATACACATACAATCCATCAAAATATTACAATTTTTACTTGCAGCTACTTACATGCATCACTGTACTTAAAAATCACCCATTCAACATATTCGGTGAAATGAGAATATCCTTGAAAGATTTCTACAAAAAAAACTAGAAAGTTTGTTGAAATTTTAGAAATTTTTAACAATTCTGATATATTTTGTATCATAACATTCTAAGTGCCCAATTGCATGCACTCTGTTTAAAATTGCAAAATTGTTAAACTTGATGCACTCTGTTAAAAACATAGTTTTGTTAGTTTTAAAAAACATGTAAAATTGTTAGATTTCATGAAATCTATTATATCACTCCTTGAGCTCTAAATTATGCATATGCGATAAATCAAAATAATACTATTTTCACCTGCAACTACTTACATGCCTCACTGTACTTAAAAATTACACATTCTCCATATTCTGTGAAATGAGAATATCTTTAAAAGTTTTCTGAAAAAAAAAAAGAAACTAAAATTTGCAGAAATTTTAAAAATCTTTAACAATTCTGATATTTTTATGTACCAGAACATGCTAAAAAGATGTCTCATTGCATGCACTCTGTTAAAAATTGTTAGACTTCATGCACTCTGTTAAAAACATACAGTTATGTTAATTATTTTTTCAAAACATGCAAAATTGTTAGATTTCATGCAATCTATTAAAACACTTCTTGAGCTCCGCCTTAAAGCAAGTTAAATTATGCACATGCAGTAGATCAAATTACTACAATTTTTACCTGCAACTACTTACATGCCTCACTGTACTTCAAACTCACATATTTCCTATGTTCTGTGAGATGAGAATATCCTTGAAAGTTTTCTGCAAAAAAACTAAAATTTGCAGAAATTTTAAAAATCTTTAACAATTCTGATATTTTTATGTACCAGAACATGCTAAAAAGATGTCTCATTGCATGCACTCTGTTAAAAATTGTTAGACTTCATGCACTCTGTTAAAATCATACAGTTCTGTTAATTATTTTTTCAAAACATGCAAAATTGTTAGATTTCATACAACCTATTAAAACACTTCTTGAGCTCCACCTTAATCTAAATTATGCACATGCAACAGATCAAAATACTACAATTTTTACTGTTAAAACACACAGTTCTGTAAATTAGTTTTCCAAAACATGCAATATTGTTAGACTTTATGCAATCTGTTAAAAACATGGTATTTCACTTCTTGAACTTCCCCTCAATCTAAATTAAACACATTCAATAGATTTATGATTTTGAAATGTTAAAGTTAATATTAAAATTCACCAGATTAAATGTTAAAAAGTTAAATTAAATATTATTCCATTTAAGATCTTTAATAATTTTTATACATTCCAAATATCTGCACTCTTTCATTTAGAATATTAATAATAAATTGAAGGATAAAAACAAATTAAACTAAATGTTTAAATTATGTAAAAAATGTAAAAATTTAAAAAGAAGACTGTAAATTTCTAATAACTAGAAGCACATGAAATATTGTGAAATTTCAAATCTTTAGCAGTCTTCATTATGCATTAAAAATGTTATATTCTTTCACAGAATTAAAATTGAAATATTCAACAGAAAGCATATTAAATGTTATCACTCTTAAGATCTTCAAGAATTTTTATACACTCCAGAGAATAAGTGCCCAACAAGCGAAAGAGCATATACAATAATAAATTAGAGACAATACTTCCAAAGAATGCTTTCATCTAGTGTGTTATTAAAGCAAGTGATAGACCATTACCTCATATTCGCAATAATGCAATGTACAAAAAATTTGTACATTGTTGCAAATTACTCAGACATTTTGATGTCAGCATCTATGCTTGGGGATTTTGTGGTGGAAAATGGAGAGTTGCGAAAAATGTAAACAAAAATGTAGCTTATGCCCCCAAATGCAATAGATATAAATATAAATATTTTTTCTTGTTTTGTCATAAATATGATTCAGATTATGAATATATAAAAATAATTTTGATATTTTGAACTTTCTTTCCTAAAAACTTGAAAAAGTATCTGTTCGAGTGTTTTTTCATTTTTCTTACTTTCATTTGAAATATCTCTGAAAGTATAAAGATATAAACAGATATCAAAATATCATATTTAGTATAAAATGAAAAAAACCCAAGTTTTCCACTTATTTCTTTACAAGTTTTTGTTTTTGCAATTAACATGATTCAGATTATGAATATATAAAAATAATTTTGATATTTTGAACTTTCTTTCCTAAAAACTTGAAAAAGTATCTGTTCGAGTGTTTTTTCACTTTTCTTACTTTCATTTGAAATATCTCTGAAAGTATAAAGATATAAACAGATACCAAAATATCATATTTAGTATAAAATGAAAAAAACCCAAGGTTTCCACTTATTTCTTTACAAGTTTTTGTTTTTGCAATTAACATTTTTAACAGCATTTCAACATTATTTCAATTAGTTATTTGTTTTAGAGCATATAATATTTACAAGTATTAACAAATCAGTCAGTGGCATTAATTATTGAAAATACAGTTTGGGCAGTAAAAAAAAATGTAAATACAATTTCAAATAATTAATTAACAAAATCATAATTTAAGTTATCTTTATACCAAGGATGGGGAGTCTGGCATCTTAACACATTTTAGAAGAGTGTTAATTGAGTATATTGTATTAATTTAACGTGATTTACCTTATAAAAGTTTTTTGCTTTTGCAAGGAGTCGAAATTATTTTTTTTAACTCCCCTCATCCCTGATTTATATAAAATTAGAAAAGATACTCCCTTATTTAGTGGCCTTGGCAAAATCGCATTGGAGACACAGATTACACATATTATTATGTATATTGTATTATGCATATATTTACAACAAAGGCGACCAAACTTTGTAGTTAATCAACTTGTTTACTTAATATGGCCAAGGCTTCCATTTTAAATAAGGGAGTACTTTAAACAGTTACTTACTTTGATATCCCTATTATATTGAATAACTATTCTTTTTTCTGAGTAATATGATACATTCCATCTGGCACACATCACAAAATTATCCACATGAGTAATACTCCAAAAAGAATTTGGTTTTTCCACAGACTGAAGATGCATCAAAAAGTTGTCAAATGTAAAATCTTTTTCTGATTCTACCACAGGCGAATCATCAACATATTTACAATCAGTTGTATTTTCAGTTGTACACACTTTAGATTTTTTCGGTGGTGCAGCTCTGCTTGCAAGGCAATTTCCTGTTAGGCTTGGTCTTACATAAATAAGGTGGCAGATGTTGAAAAATTTTGGAATTGCTCCTGATTTTAAAATGTACCTCATTCTTTCTAATTGAAAAGCACTTCCATCAGTAAAACATTTTCAATATCCTCATCCAAAAAATGCAATTCACAGACCTTACTTATTTTGGTCAATTCTTCGTCCGCTCTAGGTATGGCCAATTTCTTTTTTGGGAATAGATCAGCATCCTAAAATAAAATACGTTACAATATTTTTATTTATTAGTTATCTTTTTATGTATTACTAAACACTGCATTACAATCTTCTTATTTATTTATATATAAAAGCGCTTAATAGATGCTCACCACAAAATCTATGTTTACAGGAAATACAATAAGCACACATTTAGCATTGTTGGCTATCAGTTACAATGATCGTATGCGAAACAAAACTTTTGACTTGTAAAATGTCAGATTAAAATAACAAATACTCCATTGTATTCACAGCTTCAAATTTTATAGGTGGGGGAAGGTGCACTTCAAATGTAATGGCCCTCTTAAAAGAAAGAAATTTCCTTTCAAAATCAATTATTTTATAACTATAGCAAGTAAAACTGACTGAGAAGCGTTTGTAAATATACAGTGAAATCTAATAAAGATATGATACTTACATGCGGCGGGTAGAATAAAGTGGGATTCTTTTTACCTTCAATTTTACGTTGTTTTCTGTCACTGTCTTACTCTCAGGAACGAAACATGTACTAGAAACCATATTTTGAGAAAAATCGAAGTATTGGTAATAAAGGAATAAATTAAAATCAAATAAACTTGTGATCAACCTAATGCTATTTGAATGGAACAATAAGGAATGTACTAACAGCAGCGCCACTAAATTGGAATCTTTCTTCCCATCAATCATTTGTCACTTTTCTCCGCTGCAGCCTATTTCGTTTCCCCTCCTTCTATCTAGTCTTCATGGTTGTGCCGTATCTTCAATGTGTGCGTTGAGTATCTTGAAGCTTTGACATCAGTTGGCTGGATTGCAGGTGTGCAGATAGAGTCCATAGGGACCACCCACAGTGGGCGGAGCAACGGGATCTGTTTTTCCTGTTGGTCAAGAGAACTGGAGCACAATTCCGAAAAACTATCTTGCAAGGCAGAGTTAGTTTAAGTTATGGGGAAAGTTTGAAGTTTTTTGATCTGCAATTAGTGTGATTATATCAAAGGTCTTTTGCATCGGGTCTACGTCTGCTTTAATTATTTTGGTGATTTGATTTAAGAAGTTCCTGACATCATTGATATTGAAATAATCTTGTATTTCTTTAAAGAATTTAATGAATTCTAGAAAGAGGTTAGAGGTTTGATTTGAAGATTTTTGGGCATCTGTGTGCGTGTGGTCCACGTGCTCTTCAGAACTTGGTGTTCTTGTCTCGGCATGAGCCATCGCCACGTTGTCTGTAACAATTTCGAGGTTTTGTGATTTAGGGAGCTGTGGAAAATTTTCCATGCTCAGGTTTGAATTATCTGATCTATTGGTACGAAAGTTTTGGGGTTTGGCTTTAGGTTCCTGGAACTTGTTACGGTTCCAGGGGTTTTGGGGGCAAAGCCTAAAGTTGGCGGGGTGGGCCCCACCACAATTAGCACACTTTGTCGGAAGGTCCCTAGGTTTAAGGCATTCGCGAGTTTGATGGTTTTCTCCGCATTTTAAACACCTGGCGGGAAGCGAGCAATTATCCGAAGAATGGTTGTAATTTTGACAATTGTAACAAAATTTTACTCCTTTTGATTTGAAGGCTTGCACTACGATTCTCATGTAGGGAATGGAGGTGAGGTTGTAAATTTTATCCCACCCCTCACCCGGCTTCAGGCAGACCAAGAAGATGGGGAGAGGTGACCTATCACGACGATTTCTAAGCTGTGAAATCCTAACAATCCTGAATCCTTCACGGGATATAGCCTCTTTAATAGAGTCAATGCTGGTGTTGGTTGGCAGCCCTTTCATCACTACTTTTTTTTGGTCTTTCGTTTTTTAAGCATATGGAGCTAAAAGGGATTTTATTCTGAGTCAGGTGAGTCTGTACACTCCTGTAATCCTCAACGGATCCTGGAGTGGACCTAATCACCCTCCCCATCAGCAGTCCTTCAATTTTAGTGCCTAAAGTTTTGTTTAATTTTTTTATGAGGGCTCCCCAATTACTCGAGAAGTTAACATAAAAGGAATTAATTTTGGGATTAGGTTTTGGGTCACTATTTCCATTCTCTTCTTCCTGATTATCAAGCGGCATGAATTTATTTTTAAGTAGAGGGAAGTCCTTACTAGATGCAGCCTCTCGTGGCATGGCCTCAGCTAACTCAGCAGCCGTAACCTCGTCATTAGGCTTCCTGCGCGGGAGCTCAAAATTTAGTTTGAAAGATTTCGTGATTTTGGTTTTGTATTGACTATACAAAAAATCCTCAGATAAGCTATTCCATGTTTTGATGACATATGCCGTAGCTTGATAGGATTTCCTAACCAAGAGGTTCTCAGGGGTAGGGGTATCCGCTAGCAAGATAGCATCAGAAGTTATGCTTACCATTATCTCTTTGATGAGTGCCGCCTTGTCGATGTCCTCAACTTCCTCGATGGCGATTTCGGCATCCAGGTGTCTCTTGGCCCAGTCATAGATCTCACAGTGCCTGTGGATATCGAAGGCTTCATTTTCAGGTGTCTCAAGGGTATATCCCACGCTTGCTTCGCATCTGGCAGCGAAGGATGTGAAGTACTCAGGAGTCTTGTGCGCCTGTCGCACCAGCTTCTCAGCACATGCTGCTCCGTCCAACTCTTTTCTTTTTTTCTTTTCCTCCTCATCGAACTCCATGGCATCTGCCCGGCTGAGAGTCTCTTTTTGCTTGTCCTTCCTGTACCTTTCGAAAATAGTTTTTTCCTTACTCTTGGTCTGTCTGCCTTTCACGTCCTCCTCTTTGCCTTTGGGTATCTCCTTAATGTCGTTGGATTTCTTGTCTTTAGGCCTAGGCATTTCGGCTATCTCCTGTCGTCCCTCAGTTTGTACACTTTCCTTTGAAATCCAATTATATTCCTCTAGTTTCTCCTCCTCTGTTTTTCCAAAGCTCTTAACAAATAAATCTCTAATAAGCAGTAACTTCTCTTTTTCCTCCGGCGAAAAAATCTTGATTAGCTTAGCCCGATATATTCTACCAAAACTTGGTACAATTACACCCAGGCTAGCGCTAAAAGTCACCACGTGCAATAGTCTCAGGAGCTAGCACGAACACGTCCGAACACCAGCTCGACCAGTCTCCGAATGATCCCGACTAAAGAAGCGAGTTGCGGGGATTGGTGAGCGTCAGCCAGCAGGAGGAGAAGTCCTTATGCATCCTCTTCACATGCTTAGCAGCCGTGAAAAAAGAGTTCGTTAAGCGAAATCGGATAGTTAATGAGCGTCCGGGGACAGCTTGCGGAGCCGTCGAGTTCTAGGAGTTCGCAAGCATTAGCGAGCTTGGAGTTGGGTTGGGTTAAAAAGCTCGCGAAACGAATTCAGGGGGGGGGGGGGGGGCTGGCAAGCGTCAAAGAACACTGGACTAAGTTCCAATGGGCTTGTTCAGCTATGGCGGCGACCTGAAAGTACGTGTTCTTGAGAGCTCTTGAAAGATTGTATTTAAATTGTGTTGAAATGATTTCTACAAGTTAAAAGTGATTGTTAAATATACAGTATTGGTTGGTGCTTCGAATGGTATGCTTTTTGTAAATGTATATCTACATAATAAGCCAATATTAGAGTATAAAGTTTATCCTTTGCCGCTAATGCTAAGTGTATTTCAATGTCTGTGTTAGAACTTTGGAAAATCGCGGCCACGCTGCGTAGTCGAAATGGACTTCGAATTTTTCTCTGGTATTTCGCTGGCTTCAGCTATTGATATCTGCCGTTATTGAATGTTTTAAAGTGTTATATATATATATATATATACCAAATATTCAGAAATATTATGGCCTTTATCAGTGGCGGTGCGTGCATAAGCACTGCGGCACTGCGGGAGCGACAGTGCTCTCTCCCCCTCGCAGCTTCCTATGTGCGCATGCGCACAACAGTCAAACACCACGCTTCACAGTTCCAGCGGCGTGGTGTTTGACTGTTGTTCGCATGCGCAAGTAGGCAGCTGCACGCCAGGCTGCAAAGTAGAGAGAACACTGTCGCTCTCGCAGTGCCGCAATGCCTATGCACGCACCGCCACTGACCTTTATTAATATATATGAAGTGTGATATAGTTATAATCAGTATTGATATAATTACAGAATTAGCGACTTTCTGCAGAATAGCTTTTTTGATATCTCGAATTCTATTATAGTTAGAGATACGAAAAATTATTAAAATATTCGTCATAGTATTTGATAGCATGGTACCAAATATCAAGCCGGTAGCGGTACCCCTGTTGTGACCCATTTACCGATTTGTGACGTAATGCACCTCCGCCTTCTGAATCACCGGAGGATTCCATCCTGCCTGCCGCCTTGCTGGTACCTTCCATGATATGGATTTTTCCTCGGGTTATCTGCTTGTTTTAAATATTGATAACTTGTGACGTTGCTTGTATTGAAGTGTTGTATATATCTTAAAAATTCAGGAAAAATATTATCTTATTTGTGTCCAATGGTGGGGTGATGTATGCACAATTAGTACGGATATAATTACAGGATTTGTGTCTTTCTGCAGAATAGTCTTTTTGCTAACTCAAATTCTATTATATATAGAAGTTTGGAAAAATTATTAAAATATTCTTCATAGTACTCTCCTGTTCTGTACCAAGAATCAGGTATGTACCGGTACTGGTATTATTATTGTGGCCAGTTAAAGAAATTGTGACGTATCATTTCTTGGATCGTTGCGAAATTCCAGCCTCCCTGCCAACTTGTTGGTACCCCCAGTGATATGGAATTTTTTTCGAGATTTTTGTCTGCTTCTATTACGGATTGCTGAAGTATTATTGTGTCTACGATTGTACGGAATAGCTTAAAAAATCAGAAATATTGTCTTCTATGTGGTAATTACATTGCCTTATAATGTATTCAACCGGTTTTAATGATAATTGTGTTCGTCAAGAAAACTGCGGGACAGTTTATTCCCTAACTAGCTTTTTGGACTGGATAAAAATACAAGAGTAAATTATATGACATTCTAGGGCCTTATTTAAACTATACTATCGAACTGGCACCGATGTCTTCTATGGTACATTTTAAATGATAATAATTTGTTCTGATGGCGAAGAAGCTTTCTTCGGACTTTTGAGGATAAATGACTCTTGTTCAATTGTTTACTTTTCTCATGGACTTGATTATGATGCTGGTTGATTGGAGTCGGACCACTTGAGGACTTGCAGCAGTGATTTTATTACATGTCTTATGCTTTGAATTGGATCTAGTATTCGGATCGTCTGTCCGCAACTTGGATCACTCAGTGCTGTATTTATTGTTCTCGGGATATTGTGTGCCCGTAGCTTGGTCCATTTTGAGTTAAGATTTGATCTGACTCGATTACTTGAAATTGCTTACGTGTGTCTTTCTTGTGGACTACCTTCGCAAATACACCTGAGTATAACTAATGTACATATTGTTAAAAATTTTGTAATTTGAAATTGTATTGTATATGTTATTTATGTCTTTGCCATTGCCTGGGAAAGAGTTGTGATCTGCTTGAGTATAGTGACTGGGTATTTATTGTCAGACTTTATAGTACTTTGTAATATTTTGTCATTATGTCCGCAGCTGAATACCCCCCCGATTTGGATCGTATTATTGCTAGCATTTCCAAGGATGATCTATTACATGTTTTCCCTTGGGAGGGCAGAGATGTTTCCCCTGGTGTCCAAACTAAAGAACTTGTGCTCAAACTTGTTAATTATATGATAAACAAGAAGGAACTTAAATCTGCTAAGTCCCTCCAGAAGAAGTTGGTTAAAAAGTTTATGCGCCCCCTTGTGGAGATTGTTCTTGCGACTTCTCGCACCTTGCGTGCCATTGAGGAGGTCGGTGGGGCGAGTGCCCTATTTCAAAGCGAAAGTATTGAAGCTAACCAAGCTGTATTGAATGACTTAATGGATTCAAGGGCTAATCTAGAAGAATCCCGTGCTTCTCTCAATGCGATCCGGAGTTCCTTGCAGCAGTATCAGCGAACTTTGGATGAATTTGCTGGTTCTATGAAGGGTTCCCTGACTGCACTTAATGAGGCTGTTGCTTCTCTCTCTCTTCTAAGGTTTTTATGCGTAGTCCCCGCTGCCTGACTACTGCAGAGGTGGCGTCCTCTCCTTTTGCCCTTCCTCTTTTTTGATGTTTCCGTCCCTGGCCCTTTGAGCTCTAAAACGCTTCTTGTCTCTCCGGTTGTTAAATGTGCCTTTAAGGATACCCTTAACTTTGTCCGTAATGGGCTTTCCCTTTTGGATACTTGTGTGGGTATTGTTAAATATTTTAGGGCCTCTAACGGGGCTTTGGTTATAGAAATTAAGCACCAGGCTGGTATGGACGAATTAAGGAAATAACTGTTTAAAATCCCTGGTTTTGAGGGTCATTATAATATAACTGCCTTTGTGAGGCGTTGGCCTAGGGTTATAATATTCGGTGCCGATGAGAAATTGAGTCGGGACGAAGTACATGAGGGCCTGTTCAGTCAAAATGAGTTTTTTGAACAGAGGGAAAGTATTAAAATGTGTTTTAAAATTAAGGCTAAACGGGGTGTCCACTGGGTTTTCGAGGTTGATCCTCGGGTGTTCAGTGACTTCGTTAAACCTGGATGGGCCTATGTTCAGTTTGGGCGATTCCCGATAAGGGAATTTGCTAGTGTTTTGCACTGTATGAAATGTGGGCGCCTTGGTCACACCAGTACCAGGTGCACAGAGAGTCCGAGGTGCCTGCAATGTAGTGGCAGTCATGTTGATGGAGCGTGTGGAACAGAGAGTAAATGCATTAATTGTGTGGAAGCCAATCAAAAGTTTAATCTAGGATTGAATGTCGAGCACTCTTGTAGATCGAAGACTTGTCCGCGCTTTCTTCGAAGCGTTAAGATTTCTAAAGACTTTATTGATTATGGTCATTGATCTGTTGCAGGAGTGCTTGTGTTAATAATGGCTTCTGGGAGTGACCCTGGTTTGTTTTGCTTTTAGGTTTTACGTCGCTTTTTGTTGGAGGGATCTTTTAATTTAATTTGTTTTCTCGCTGGGAGTTCCGGCCTGGGTTACTTTAATGTGATTCTTGATGGGATTTGTGTTGATTCTTTATGGATTTTGTATTGTAGCTGTACTCTTCCCTGCCTGTTGGGTTTTTGTATTTTGATGTCTGTTATTAGGATTAGTTTTAGGAGTTAAACTTGTTGTTAAGTGCGGAAATTTTGGATATTTTGGTTATTGTCTTTCTGGTTTCGTTCTTTTGGTATTTGGATGTTATATTTTATAATGATAATTCTCAAAAGGGTCATCTGTTGGTTGTATTTTGGTTTGGATTTGGTTTTTGTTTTTTCGTTGCGGATTTTAAGGTCTTTGCAGAGGATAGAATTGATTGTTTTATTATAGTGTTTGGTGTTTGAAGTGATATTTTGTTCGACGTTAGCACTTCTGTCTTTTGGGTGTTCCGAATTATTTGAAATCTTTGTTTGACAGGTTTTGGTTTTATTGGTTAGCTGTCTAGGTGTAAAGGATGACACTTTTTATTTTTAGGTTGGATTCTTTTGAATGGTTTGATTTTGGTTTTGTTTGAATGATTCCTTTTTCCCGCCCGTGTGTCCAAACCCGTAAAGCCCTAGCTGGCAAGGGGCACGGTCTGGGTCGGAAGAAAAAAAAAGTTCCAATGGGTGTTACTGTTGAGACTCAGACCGTCCGACCTACCAGAAAGGTGCAAGGTAACTGTTTGGACAGTCGGGAAGAGCCGCCCAATTTAGACCGGAACCCAGTGGGAGAAGCATCCACACGGACCGTACCCTCCTTCCCCTACCACTAACCTCCCGGAAGGACTTACGGACCCGCATGTTTAACGTGATCGTACTTTGCGTGAACACGGCGACAGATTTGGCAGCGAAGGGAATTGAACCCGGGCCTACCGAGTGCAATTCCCGCGCGCTAACCACTGGACTACCGCGCCCCAACGGGTGTTGTTGTTGTTGAAACCCAGACCGTCCGACCTACCAGAAAGGTGCAAGGTAACTGTTTGGACAGTCGGGAAGAGCCGCCCAATTTAGACCGGAACCCAGTGGGGGAGGCATCCACAGGGACCGTACCCTCCTTCCCCTACCACCAACCTCTCGAAAGGACTTTCGGACCCACATGTTTAACGTGATCGTACTCCGCATGAACACGGCGGCAGTTTTTGGCAGTGGCTGGAATCGAACCCGGGCCTACCGAGTGCAACTCCAGCACGTTAACCAATGGGCTACCGCGCCCTCCCAACGGGTGTAAACCACTTGCGTACTGTATTACGAACAAATAGCAAAACGTATAGTTCTGAAATTTGACATATGAACCCGTAAATGTATAAAATGGATTTAGAATTTTGTTTAAGGCTAATATATAATTAAATTTTGCATTCCAAGTGTAAACAAAGGTTTAATTGCTTAATCCAATTTCTATTTGATTGGTTTATCTGTCAAACTTCACGGCTACTTAAAAAAACAGTTGACAATAACATTAGTTAGTAATGTTAGTTACTTGGTGTAATTTTTGCAATGATATGCTTTATTGACTTTACCAAAAATTATACTTTGCGGGCGGGTTGAAAGAGTTCGCGAAGTGACATCGGGGGGTTGCAGAACTTCAGCGTTTGACGGGTATATTACATCTGCGTAGCAGGCAGGGAGAAAGAGCTTGTAAAGGGGATTCCGACTTTTAGTGGGTTTTAGCGAGTTTAAAGAGTTTGTGAAGTGAGATCCGGCGTTGCGGAGCTTCAGCGAACAACAGCCGGAGTCCCCGGGAGTTGACGATCAATATGGAGATGAGGACATGGTGAGAGGTGGGGTTCGGTGGCTCTCAAAGCGATTTCGAGAATTGGTGAGTCGGCGAACTAGAGGCGAAGCTACAACATCTTCTTAACGAAAGAGTTGGCAAAACCATTCCCTGCGATTAATGGGCTGCATGAAACAGAGGGCAGAGCCACAGAACCCTGGGAATTAGTTAGTGTTAGCGAACAATGGACACTAAGGATGTACAGTACACCAGCCGTAGTGAAATAGCTCGCGAACCGATATCCGAGGTTTGGTGAGTGTTAGAGAACAAAGTATTGCCGCGGTTAAAAAGCTGGCGAAGCTGCCTTGATAAAAGGCTCGTGAAACCAAATCAGGCAGTTAATGAGCAGACAGGAGGCGTAGCCCTCAAGTTCCAATAGTTTCCAAAACGCTTATTCTCATTTCAAAATAAGTAATATTTAAATTAATGATTTAAACAAACGAAACGCGATTTATTTTGTCACTGTATAAAGAACAAGCGGCAAAATGGGAAGCGAGATCTGGATTTCGTGAGTAATAGCGAATATGAGATTGTCTCAACGGACGTATTACGTCTGCGTCGCAGAAAGAAGGAGCCCACGAAGCGTGCTTTGCGAGCGCTAGCGAGTAGGAGGCGAAGCCTCCCGGCTCGCTTTTCGAGTACCGGGGTTGGTGAGCGTCAGCGAGGAGGGGTGGAACCCCTAGTTTAATAAATAAAGAGGTAAATGCATAAAGTGTTACCAGCCCTGTTTTATTTAGAGTACCGGGGGTATCCAGGTAGTGGCTCCAGTCCGATGGAACCAAAATGGTTTTGCGTGAATTCCATTTTGTAAAATGAAACTTCAGTAAAGTTCAATTACCGAATTCTACTTTTCACTCACTTGTTTCGTTTACAGACTTTCAGCGCGGTACAAATGACTTGTTAACTGTTTACATAGATATCACTGTTAGTTTTTGCCCGAACTTCATCTGGATACTCCGACCATAGATTAGGATTGCAAAGGCGGGAAAAAGCCTGGTTTATTCCCGGGAATAAACCCTTCGACCAGAGATATAGGTCCTATATTTCATCTCGATGAATAAACCGATTTTTTGGGGAAGGAAATTTTGGAAGAATTGGGCATTTTGAAAGTTTCCAAAAAAGTGGGAATTTTCAGTCATTGCATTTTTGCATTGTAAAAAATATATATATGATCCAAATCTGTATTTATTTTTTGTATTCGGAATTGTAAATAGCTGAAGCATGGAAAATTGAGAGGGATTTGTTAGATCCAAGAAAAATATTTAAATTATGTGGCTTTCTTATACATAAAAGTGAAAGATAATTTTACAAATAAATAGTAATTTAATTTGTAAATATTTTAAAAAGTAAAAGTACCCCGAACGATGAAATATTTATTTCGAAGAAATTAATTCATTCATATTAATTTTATATTGAACGATAATAAGAAATCTATATTAGTCCCAATAACATTTTAATAATTTTGTGATTAATATAATTAGCACATTTTCAAAAATTTTGCAATTTTGAATTCTTAAAAATTGTAGGTTAATAGATTTCACCTATAGACTAATATAAAGATTTTGTATAGATTAATCTAAATGGTGATATATCAAGTTTAAACTACATAATGTGCCAGAGTATATTAAGAAACGCGTAAATTACACTGCTAGCCATTAAAATTGCTACACCAGGAATGAAAGCAAATAGCTAAATCTTATTGTACATATACATTATAATGGGAGAAAGATATAATTAAATTTTCAAGTGGTTTGGGGTACACAACATGCAGAATTCAGTATATAGAGCTCCCATCTCAGGCAGCAACAACGGCTGCAATCCAGATGAGCATCGAGTCGAATTGAGCTTGGATGACAGATACGGGTACGTCATTCCATGCGGCTTCAACTCTATGCCAGAGTTCATCAATCGTAGTGGCTGGCGAGTAGTGGCGTGCCAGTCTCTTGGCAGATGTTTGTTTTCAATGGGTAACTGATCTGGAGAACGTGCTGGCCAGGGCAACAGTCGAACACCCTCTGTATCGAGGAAGGTCAAGACAGCACGGGCAACATGCGGTCGTTTATTATCTTGTTGAAAGATAGCGTCAGGCAGGCTTCGAAGATCAGGCACAACCACGGGCCTTAACACGTCAGAAATGTAACGCCAGCTGTGCACATTACCGGCTATGCGAACAAGAAGTGACCAGGATGTGTACCCAATAGTACCCCATACCATCACGCCAGGTGCTAGGCCCGTATGACGATTACGAATGCAAGCTGGCAACGTTCGTTCTCCTTGGTGCTTCCACACACGGATACGTCCATCATGATGCTGTACACAGAACCGGGATTCGTCTGAAAAGACGACGCGGTGCCACTCCTGTGTCCAGTGTCGTCGTTCGTCGCACTACTGTAGGCGCGCCTGTCTCTGCTGCAGCGTCAAGGGAAACCGCAACACTGGTCACCGTGGACAGTCGTCATGCTGCAGACGTCGTCGCACTGTCCGTGCGGACACTTGTCCTGCGAACGAGCCAAGTTCCTGACTCAGGGTACGTGACGTGGCTGTACGATCATGCAAGACCGAGAGAATAGCATGTCTATCTTCTGGGCGTTAATGGCCCGGAGTCGCTAAGATTCTGCATGGCGTTCAGTATGGCCCTCCTGGACCTATCGATTCCATATTAGCCTGACAGTCATGGGATACCGATCAACGCGAGCAGCAATGTCGCGGAACGATAAACCGTAGTCTCGATAGGCCACGATCCTGCGGCGGTCGATTTTTGACATGTACTGGTAGGAGTTTCTCCTTACACGAGGTATAACACGACCTTCACATAAACAACCAACGCTCAAATGCGATTTCCGAATGAAAAACTCGCTGTGCAATCTTCGCTTTTATACAGAATGTAGATGGCGTTACTCATACCTGCTTTGTGCGCATGCGCTGCAATGCTAATCATTTGCATATCCCAGCATGTAGTACCTTTCATGCGAATTTGACGTCTGTTGCATGCCGTCTTCATGGTGTGGCAATTTTAATGGCCAGCAGTTCTTCCCAACAAAGTTTTCAATTCTTCCAAAATTTTCTGTTTATTCCCGCTTCTCAGAACTCCCAGTTTTTTTTTTTTTTTTTTGCAACTCTACCACAGATCTCATATCAAAATATCGTATTATTTTACTAACATGCTCAGCAGTATTAAAGTTATTGAAAAAAGAGAAGAAAATTATTCTAGGATTTATAATAAGAGAACAAATCAACGATCTTCCTAGAACGGCTGCAGATGTCAAAATGACCGCTAGAGAGTTTTCACACAATGATGCAATCCGACTGCGGTGTTGAACATTGCATAGACACTTTAAAATTGCCGATAACGTAAAAAGAACTTCCAGAAACTGTAAAATTTTACAATTCCTCAGAGTAATTTTACAATTCTTCCGTGGATGTTCTAGACCATAGGTTCTCAACCTTTTTTTGCCCACCGCCCACTTTGAGAATATTAATGCCCCCCCCCCCAATTTCTTTTACTTGCGAATCTGAAACAGCTATTGCCACGATTATATTTAAACGTGTAATATATACTATAGTCGTAAGATAGGATATGGCCCTATCCTATTTTTGAGTTTAAAGAAGACTGTTTCAATGGGACCAATTAAAACGCATACTTAATTATATTGAAAAGTATTTTTATTAACATTCAAAAGACATTGAATTTATAACTTATCTAATGAGAAGGTTGAATTTGATGCATTTTAAGGAGTTTGTTAATATCAGGCTCGATTTTACTTAAAAACAACCGTCAGTCGCCGCGTTCAATAACATGGAGCCGATTTCTCTTTTTAGTTACCAACGTTACTACAGCACTAAATCCACGTTCAGCTAAATAGGAAGATGGAAATGCTATCAGAAATCGTTGAACAATCGACCATAATCCTGAGTACAGTTGCAAAATCGGCTTCTGCAGCCAAAATTCTTGGTAGCCATTCTTGAATTTAATTTTTAATTCCTTATTTGTCATCAGTTCTATTAGTTCTTCTTCTAACTGGGATGATCCTGCTGTGTTGACATTTGAAAAAGGATCCAACACCAAGTCTGGTATGTCCATGTTTAAAATGTCCTGGAATCGTTTCTTGAAATCACTGTGGAGGTTTTCCAAGTGTTGACAGTAAACAAGCAAGTCGTCGTGCTTGAATGATACTGCTGATAAATTTGGGAAGTTATTGAATTCGCGTCTGCCGATATTTCTTTTGTATAATAGCAGTTTGGACACGAAAGCAGCAACGCTATTTTTTGTCTTAATCAAGTTTAAGTCGTCGCCTTGAAGTTGGAGATTGACATCATTAAACAAGTTATACAGGTCTGTCAAGTACGTAATATTGTTCATTGATGAGATAAGGTTGTCGCGCAATTCCGTGTCTTTGTTTCCTAGGAACTCTATCACAGACCCAAACAGATTGTGAAATCGAGTCAAAGAAGTACCTTTTGACAGGCAGCGCACCTCTGTGTGAAGCAGCAATCGGTTGAAATCTTCATCATTGGCAATGCAAAGCTGACTAAATAATCTGCCATTCAACGAGTTACTTCTGATTTCATTAACTGCTCTGATAACATATTGCAGTGATGTATAGAGGCGTTCACTCAAATTTTTCGCAACCAAATGCTTCCGATGAATTACGCAATGCACAGCAAGCATGTCAGGAACTTTATATTTTAAGCACGCTATGAAGCCTTTGTGACGCCCTGTCATAGCCGGTGCGCCATCCGTAGCAACTGACAAAATATTATTAAAAGGAATTTCCTTTTCGTCACAAAACTTTTCCAGTGTATTAAATATGGTTTCTCCTTTTGTATCTGTTTCCAAATTCGTAGCAAACAATAGTTCTTGACATATTTTCTCATCTTTGATAAACCCCACGTTTGACAATAACAATGCTTCAATGGTTGGTAAAGTGGACTCATCCAGCTGAATTGAAAATTGACAAGTCTGCAGATGATTGCACAATGATTCTTAAATGTTTTCAGACATCTCATCAATTTGTCTTTGCACAGAACTATTGCTCAAAAGAATTTTTCGGGTAATTTCTGCAGCTGGTTTATGGAGCACAGTGGTTATTACTTCATTTACTGCTGGTAAAATTAAATCTTCCGCAATAGTATGTGGTTTGCATGTTTTAGCAATCAACAATGAGATATTGTACGAAGCTCGAAGTCCGTCATCGTCTTGCTTAGAAGCTGATGAAAAAAGTGTTGATACAGTTGGCTGAATTTCGTACTTCTTTTTCATGTCTTGAAAATAGGTCACATTTTTGTCTTTCTTATCCGGGTGTATTTTATTAAAATGATCTTGAAGCCTAGAAGGCTTCATTGCTTCATTTGAAAATGTTTTTTGACAAATAAGGCACATTGGCGATGATGGATTTGTGGGATTTTCGATAAATCCGTACTTAATATAATCCACACTATACTGCCGCCTCTTCTTTTTTGCTTCCGACATGGTTTTTACTTTACAGATACGTGAGTAGTATTAGTGTACTTTTAAAACCCTGTCATCAATTGCGCGCGATAATGCTAATGAAAATAAAATGAACAATCACTGCCTTTATATAGGTTGGAGGCATATAACATGCATCGACAGGAATAAGATAAACATGCAGTGACTCGTTTATAACACCCGGCGCCAAAGTAAAGCGCGGGGGCAAGGGTGATGCGGGAGCAGAGTGCGGGTTAGAACAAGCACAGATAATACTGTCAATTCTTGCAGGATTGCAGAAATCACGTTATTTAACAAAAACTTGTTTTAGCTGAATTGTTACAAGCATATTTTTGCTATTTTTTATTAACAGGCTTTTGTTAACTTTACCTGTATTTATATATGAGATATTTCACGTGAAATTGGAAGATTTGAAAATTTTTAATCTATATAAATAAATCTGAAAATCTGTCTGTCTGTCTGTCTGTTTGTCCCGTCATCACGGGAGAACGGCTGAACGGAACTTGATGAAATTTTGTGGATAGCCTAGAAATAGCCCCACTTAAAATTTAGTCTATGGTTGGAATTTCTACGACCAGTGGTTCTCGAGATATTAGTAAAAAACGAAACTTTCGTTTGTCTCATCATCACGAGAGAACAGCTGAACCGAATTTAATGAAATTTTGTGGTTGGCCTTGAAATAGCCCCCCATAAATTTTGACCAAGTTTCGAGTTTCTAAGACCAGGGGTTGTCGAAATATTAATGAAAAACGGAACTTTTTTTATAGGAGTTCTACTCTCCAACTCCGTGGTTTATCCAAACGGAAAGGATAAAAATCGTTTGTTTAAAACGTCAAAGGGATTTAAAACTTTATTTTTGAGTTTGATGCAGGATTTTTGCATTAAATAGTCACTATCTGAAAACATGAATTGTATGAAACATGAATTTAAATGGAAAAATCTACCTCCATGTTTTATATTTCACAAGCTTTTACTCAACGATTAGAAGTATAAAGAAATTAAAATGGTTATTTAATTTCGCATTTTATGAGGAAGATTCTATCTTATATCATGTTGCTCGACAAAGGAATGGAATTAAATGTGTTTGTTAATTATTATTATTATTTTTTCGATTTGAATAATAAATAAATGGATATTAAAATATATCTTATAAATGAACGGTTTGATTTTTTTTTTAATTATATTAATTGCGAACTGCATACATCACTTTCATGTATTTTAGCAAAGAGGTTTTAAGCTTATATATTGTGTTTAGCTAATAAACTTATATTCTGTTTACCCAATAAATTCATTTATCCAATTGTTTATACAGAAAAAGAGTAGAATGGGTATATCTTCTAATAATATTTTAGTGTTTTCATTTAGTATATACAAACTGGATCACGATATTTTATTCAGATCTGCGAATTTAGAGCTACGAATTTGGCTGGATATCGCTAACTTTGTAACTTTTCTTAAACTTTACCTAATTAGTGGAAATGTCTCCAAATTGATAAAAGTGACTCAAATCAATGAAATTAAATTTGTTTTGTTAAAAGAAAGTACTGAAATGGTGTTTCGTTAGCATTTGTCTGTCAGTCCAACCGCCCTACTTAGTAACCCATTTAGCGAATTTTTAAAATGTCACCAAGTTGATAAAAATATTTATAAATCCATAAAAATATTTTGAAATTGATAAATTGCCCTAAATAAACGAAATTGTGTTTTTTTAGGGGATAATATTTTGATGATGGTTCGTCAATTTATCGCCAAGTGGGACTGTCAGTTCTACAGTCCCACTTGGCGATAAATTTGGCGATTTTTTAAAATGTCGCCAAACCTTCATTAGAGATATTCAGACGATATTTTGACCACCAATTTATTTGAAGCAAATCATAACATGTCGCTTAACAACGGATTTAAATTTAACGTGTTTATGAGGAAGAAGATTTTTATTAAATCTTTTCCGATTTTAATGATGAAGATATGTATATAAAATAAATTTTATTGCCTTCGTATTTTTGACTGGATAATATCAATTACGATCTTCATGTTTAAACATTATTATTATTGATGTTTTCGGGGATTATTGATTCAGAGATTATTGATATTTTCAATTTCTTATGGCATTGTTTTATTGCGGCAAAAATTGTTGAAACTCATATATTGTACGTTGTACGAGTAATCTTCTACAAATGCACGGGTATATCTTCTAATGTAAGAGAATATAAGTAGTACATGTATATTGGCATATATTGGAATCAAGCCTTCCGGTATGAAGATCACGGGGATTATTGATATTTTTAATTAAGTAATCTGTTATATATTGGTAAAAATTTTTCAAACTAAATATTATAATACGGGTAATCTTTTACTAACACTAGGACATATCTTCTAATCTATGACATTATAAGTAGTACGGGTTTATCTTTCCATATAATTTTAGCACTTTCATTTGGGCACATATTGGAATTAATTACTGCCTACTGGTTTAAAGATTACGGATTTATTGATATTTTCAATGTATACATGTAATGTCATAATACAGGTTATATCTTCTAATATTCGCGTATATAAGTAGTACGGGTCCCATTCAATACGCTATTATTTTGCATATATTGATTCAATTCCATACTTTTTATAAATTTGCTTGCTAAAAAGGCCAGGATATTTTATTCTTCAGATCTACCCGTGAAGATAATTTTGTATAGTGAGAACAGAGATCCTGAGGTTTCTTTTTAGGAGCATTGTATTAAATATTTTAACAGAATATTTTGATTAAGCATGTCATTTAGTATACTATAGGAATTTGCACATGATTGTGAATTTTAAATTTATTTATATTATATACTCCGTACGAAGAACGGGTATGCTGCTAGTTCAAATCTAAAATTAAAATTTTTTATATCATCCAATTTAATGTAGATCTGAATGTAATGGAATCTTTAAGTTCAAATTTCATCCACTTCCCGAACTACCGAAATATGTGAATTTTCGCACACGTGATAAAAATGATTAAAATACATACAATAACAAAAATTAACCAATATTAAAGTTTACTTTAGTTAGTACGTGATTAGCGTGTTTTTTTGTCTTTTTTAAACTATATTTTTTTAATCTGCTCACCGCCCCTCCGTACCATATCAGCGCCCCCTATTTTCTCTGGGTCTTCTACTGCCCCTCTGAAAGCCTCAAACGCCCACAAGGGGGCGTTATCGCCCACGTTGAGAACCTATCCATAGGTTCTCAACGTCGGCGAATGTTGTGGGGCGAACCTATCCATAGGGGAGAACCTATCCATGGGCGAACCTATCCATATGTCCGTGGGCGAACCTATCCATAGGTTCTCAACGTGGGCGATAACGCCCCCTTGTGGGCGTTTGAGACTTTCAGGGGGGCAGTAGAAGACCCAGAGAAAATTAGGGGGCGTTGAGATGGTACGGAGGGGCGGAGGGCAGATTAAAAAAATATAGTTTAAAAAAGACAAAAAAAACACGCTAATCACGTACTAACTAAAGTAAACTTTAATATTGGTTAATTTTTGTTATTGTATGTATTTTAATCATTTTTATCACGCGTGCGAAAATTCACATATTTCGGTAGTTCGGGAAGTGGATGAAAATTGAATTTAAAGATTCCATTACATTCAGATCTACATTAAATTGGATGATATAAAAAATTTTAATTTTAGATTTGATTTAAAAATTTTCAAATCTTCCAATTTCACGTGAAATATCTCATATATAAATACAGGTAAAGTTAACAAAAGCCTGTTAATAAAAAATAGCAAAAAATATGCTTGTAGCAATTCAGTTATAACAAGTTTTTGTTAAATAACGTGATTTTTGAAATCCTGCAAGAATTGACAGTATTATCTGTGCTTGTTCTAACCCGCACTCTGCTCCCGCATCACCCTTGTTCCCGCGCTTTACTTCGGCGCCGGGTGTTATAAACGAGTCACTGCATGTTTATCTTATTCCTGTCGATGCGTGTTATATGTCTCCAACCTATATAAAGGCAGTGATTGTTCATTTTATTTTCATTAGCATTATCGCGCGTAATTGATGACAGGGTTTTAAAAGTACACTAATACTACTCACGTATCTGTAAAGTAAAAACCATGTCGGAAGCAAAAAAGAAGCGGCGGCAGTATAGTGAGGATTATATTAAGTACGGATTTATCGAAAATCCCACAAATCCATCATCGCCAATGTGCCTTATTTGTCAAAAAACATTTTCAAATGAAGCGATGGAGCCTTCTAGGCTTCAAGATCATTTAATAAAATACACCCGGATAAGAAAGACAAAAATGTGACCTATTTTCAAGACATGAAAAAGAAGTACGAAATTCAGCCAACTGTATCAACACTTTTTTCATCAGCTTCTAAGCAAGACGATGACGGACTTCGAGCGTCGTACAATATCTCATTGTTGATTGCTAAAACATGCAAACCACATACTATTGGGGAAGATTTAACTTTAACAGCAGTAAATGAAGTAATAACCACTGTGCTCCATAAACCAGCTGCAGATATTATCCGAAAAATTTCTTTGAGCAATAGTTCTGTGCAAAGACGAATTGATGAGATGGCTGAAAACATTTAAGAATCATTGTGCAATCATCTGCAGACTTGTCAATTTTCAATTCAGCTGGATGAGTCCACTTTACCAACCAATGAAGCATTGTTATTGTCATACGTGACGTTTATCAAAGATGAGAAAATATGTCAAGAACTATTGTTTGCTACGAATTTGGAAACAGATACAAAAGGAGAAACCATATTTAATACACTGGAAAAGTTTTGTGACGAAAAGGAAATTCCTTTTAATAATATTTTGTCAGTTGCTACGGATGGCGCACCGGCTATGACAGGGCGTCACAAAGGCTTCACAGCGTGCTTAAAAAATAAAGTTCCTGACGTGCTTGCTGTGCATTGCGCAATTCATCGCCAGCATTTGGTTGCGAAAAATTTGAGTGAACGCCTCCATTCATCACTGCAATATGTTATCAGAGCAGTTAATAAAATCAGAAGTAACTCGTTGAATGGCAGATTATTTAGTCAGCTTTGCATTGCCAATGATGAAGATTTCAACCGATTGGTGCTTCACACAGAGGTGCGATGGCTTTCAAAAGGTACTTGTTTGACTCGATTTTACAATCTATTTGGGTCTGTTGTTGTTGTTGAGACCCAGACCGTCCGACCTACCAGAAAGGTGTAAGGTAACTGTATATTTGGGTCTGTGATAGAGTTCCTAGCACAGACCCAAATATACAGTTACCTTACACCTTTCTGGTAGGTCGGACGGTCTGGGTCTCGACAACAACAACAGATCCAAATAGATTGTAAATTGTGATAGATCTATTTGGGTATGTGATAGAGTTCCTGGGAAACAAAGACACGGAATTGCTCGACAACCTTATCTCATCAAAGAACGATATTGCGTACTTGACAGACCTGTATAAATTGTTTAATGATGTCAATCTCCAACTTCAAGGCGACGACTTAAACTTGATTAAGACAAAAAATAGCGTTGCTGCTTTCGTGTCCAAACTGCTATTATACAAAAGAAATATCGGCAGACACGAATTCAATAACTTCCCAAATTTATCAGCAGTATCATTCAAGCACGACGACTTGCTGGTTTACTCTCAACACTTGGAAAACCTCCACAGTGATTTCAAGAAACGATTCCAGGGCATTTTAAACATGGACATACCAGACTGGGTTTTGGATCCTTTTTCAAATGTCAACACAGCAGGATCATATCCCAGTTAGAAGAAGAACTAATAGAACTGACGATAAATGAGGAATTAAAAATTAAATTCAAGAATGGCTACCAAGAATTTTGGCTACAGAAGTCGATTTTGCAACTGTACCCAGGATTATGGTCGATTGTTCAACGATTTCTGATAGCATTCCCATCTTCCTATTTAGCTGAACGTGGATTTAGTGCTGTAGCAACGTTGGTAACTAAAAAGAGAAATCGGCTCCATGTTACTGAACGCGGCGACTGACGGTTGTTTTTAAGTAAAATCGAGCCT
Organism: Amaurobius ferox; assembly: GCA_951213105.1. Lineage (NCBI taxonomy): Eukaryota > Metazoa > Arthropoda > Arachnida > Araneae > Amaurobiidae > Amaurobius > Amaurobius ferox. The sequence goes on from OX578138.1 coordinate 123,131,902, forward strand.
GATATTAACAAACTCCTTAAAATGCATCGAATTCAACCTTCTCATTAGATAAGTTATAAATTCAATGTATTTTGTATGTTAATGAAAATACTTTTCAGTATAATTAAGTATGCGTTTTAATTGTTCTCATTGAAACAGTCTTCTTTAAACTCAGAAATAGGATAGGGCCATATCCTATCTTACGACTATAGTATATAATATTACACGTTTAAATATAATCGTGGCAATAGCTGTTTTAGATTCGCAAGTAAAAAAAATTGGGGGATATTAGGAAAAAAAATATTCTCAAAGAAGGCCGTGGGCAAAAAAAGGTTGAGAACCTATGTTCTAGACCAAATGAGCCACCTGTATACGACGCGATCGGCATAAAAAAATAGCCTATGCACATGCTTTACAATGTTCTGGATTTCGCGATCATAAATGCCTGGATTTTATTTAGCGCAGGCAATTAATTCTTCGCAAATTGCTCGACGGTGCTATATTTTGAATCTTGTGAACGTACTGCAATCCGCGTGCTGTGCGACCAAGCATCACCCAGCAGTCTTCCGTTGCGGAAAGGTAGAGAAAAGTAACAAACGTCGTCAGTGCTCGTTCTGCCGTAATAAAACACAAGATTTGTGTTCATCATAAGCTCACCTGTGGAAAATGTCAAGAACGGTGCATCAGGAACGCTTATTGCAAAAAATGTGTCGAAGAAACATCATAAATGCTGTAACTATGATGTTTTGGTTTTGAATTAAAGGTATGTTGTATTTTTTCTATGGCGGTCAAATTGACCGCCGCCCGTCGTTCTAGATAGTTCAAAATATCCGCCGTTCTAGTGTTAAGCTAATCTATAAACTTGCCTGGCCGCACATGACGTACACTTAATTACCATCTAGGGATCCTAGGTAGAGTATATAGGAGCCTTATTTCCATCTATTCCATATATTTCTATCTGTTAGGTTCGGAGGTATAAGTATCCAATTTCCCTTCACGCTCTGATTTCCACCACAGATACTCTAAGTCAGTGTTCTTCAACCTGTGTTCCGCGGAGCCCTAGGGTTCCACTCAAACGCTTTAGGGGTTCCGCGAGTCGGTACTACAATACGAATGTTATTCCGCCTTCACAACTATAGAGGGCGCTACGCCGCGCCGGTGTCTAGGATTCGTGAATCGATCGGAGTTTCATATTGAAACTATCCATTCCTTCAGTCGCTTGTATTGGACGAGGACGACGCACATTGCACTTTCAAATAGTTTTCAAATACCTGGTGTATTGGATTTATTGATGTTTAGTTCTTACAAAGGCAAGCGATAGTAAGTTAATTATTTTTATAATAAATTGTGTTTTGTTTGAACTTAACCTAAAATACTTCAGAAATATAATGCAGAATTGGCTTAAAACTGCGAAATTGGAATAAAAATCCAAAGAACAAGCTTCTTGCTCTCTTGAAAATTCCACTTGTCTTCCGCCAACATTGGATCCTGCGGATAATATTGAAGAAGAAAATAAATCCGGGTCAACAAGCCGAAAAAAACGAAAGTATGATGAAGATTATTTGAATTTTGGATTTACTTGGATTGGTGATAAAAATGAATCAAATGGATTTTGTGTAGTATGTGAGCAGGTAGTGAACAACAGCAGTTTAAATCCTGCAAAGTTAAAGCGTCATTTGGAAACTAAACATCCAACTTCAAAAGGTAAAAGCGAATATTTTAAAAGAAAATGTATTGAACTAAAGCAGAAAAAAAAAAGGATGCTTTTGAAAGGTATGTTTGTGACAGTGGCGGATTTAAGGAGGGGCGATCGAGGCGATCGCCCCCCCCCAAACGTCTGACTAATGTCGACGTTTTATCAAATAAATTATAAAATTAAAAAATATATATATATCGTTAGGGAGATACTTTGGTCTTGCTCTCCCTCCCTTAGTTTATCCACGAAATCTCGCTCCCATAATAAAAGTAAAAAGAAAGCTCGAGATGCTGTCTTTGATGCAATTACGATAATAAGTGAATTTTAAAAAAATGTGGAATCCGATTTCGGGAATATATGCAGAGGTTGAGGGAATGTGTAATGATCTTGGAATTGAAATAAAAATACCACGTCCTGCTGGACGCCAAGTTCATAGATCAACTGCTCCTAACATAACTCCTGAAGATTATTACAGAATAAATGTTTACGTGCCTTTGTTAAACTCCGTCCAAGAAGGCTTAAAATACCGATTCGCACAGGAAAATCTGGATGTCTTATATTTACAAGATTTAGTACCATCGACTCTTTTAGCGAAAATCGACACGGACGAAGAGTCACTCCTCCCATCTTGGACAGAGCTAAGCAAGAAGTATCACAGAATAGCCGAACTGGGAGTGGAAGAAATGAGCAGTACACTTCAAGTTGAGGTGATTAACTGGAGAACCAAATGGATGCGAAAAAATACAGATACCGGCAGAGTACACAAGTCTGCTTTTGAAGCACTACAAAACTGTGATCCTGCAGTGTACCATGTGATCTACGTGTTACTGAAAGTTTTTGTAACATTACCAATTACTGTAGCAACCGCCGAGGGTAGCTTCTCAGCGCTAAAATGATTGAAGACATGGCTTCGAAACACAATTAGAGAAGATCTGCTAGTGGGATTGACTTTGTTGCATGTGCATTATGATATCGCAATTTCACCAGTAACAGTTTTAGATCGATTTGCTAAAGAAAAAGCAAGAAGACTTGAGTTGATATTATAATGATGATCCTTCCTGGGAGGTTAACGGCGCCAGGGTTTTTGCGATGGACCCCGTAAGGCTGTTAGGGATAATGATCGACAATAAGCTGAATTGGCAATTACATTTGAATAGTGTTATAGGTACTACCCCTGGCAAAAATTATGGAATCACTTCCATGTTATTTCAATAGGATACGAAGTTCAATACACAGTTCAATTTTAATGCACAGATACCACTGAAAAACCTTTTTTGAGCGAAATTAAAGAACTTTAAACACTTAACAAAACAAAAAATATTTGAAAAATTTTGCACTTTTCATTATTTAATAATTCACGATCAAAAAATGGGAAAAAAGCTAGAGGTTGAAAGAAAAAAATCGTAAAAACTAATTTGGAATAATAAATTTGATCATGGAAAATCATTAAGATATAGCTCCTCATGTTTATATGATCAAATTTATTATTCTAAATTAGTTTTTACGAGTTTTTTCTTTCAGCCTACAGCTCTTTTCCCATTTTTTGGTTGTGAATTATTAAATAATGAAAAGTGCAAAATTTTTCAAACATTTTTTTATTTTGTTAAGTTTTTAAAGTTCTTCAATTTCGCTCAAAAATGGTTTTTTAGGGTCTCCGTGCATCAAAAGTTGTAGAGCATTGAACTTCGTTGTTTCCTTATATAGTCACGTAATTTTTTTTTCTTCCAATCTTCATTGTTTTGCTTTGGTCTTAAAAAAAATGATAGGCGGTATTTTATAAGCTGCAAAGAACTTACTATAAACTTCCGAATTTGTTCTAGTTATTTCAAAAATGTCAAATATCCGTATATAGGAAGCCGTTAAAAAAATCCTAAGTGAACAAACCTCCGAGAACATTTCGATCTACAGATCGCCCCCCCCCCCCCCCCCCCCAAACAAGAGGCCAAAATCCGCCACTGGTTTGTGATGATAATAAAAATGTACTAAAAGCATCTTATTTAGTTAGTTTGCGCGTAGCTAAACAAGGCGAAGTTCATACGATTGCGGAAAAATTAATTATGCCTTGCACAAGAGATTTAATCACATGCATGTTCGGTGAAAAATTTGCAAGCAAAATTGACCTCGTCCCATTGTCTGATACGACGATTTCACGACGAATTAAAGATATGTCAGATTACTGCGAAGCGGAACTAGTAAATCGTTTGAAAAATGATAAAGATGGATTTACTTTGCAAATGGGCGGATCTACAGATGTGGCTGGATTAGCAATCTTGTTAGTTTTCGTGAGATACATACACGAATTCGATTTTAAGGAAGATATGCTTTTTTGCAAAGCTCTGCCAACTCAAACAACAGGTGAAGAAATATTTAATTTACTTAATGCTTACTTTGAAAAGCATTCGATTTCTTGGAATTTATGCCATCATATATGCACTGATGGAGCCAAGGCTATGGTTGGTGTTATAAAGGGCGTAATAACACGAATAAAGAAAGTAGTTCCAGACATCAACGCTAGCCATTGCTATCTTCATTGTCATGCTCTTGCTGTTAAACGGATACCAAAAGCATTGCACGAAATCTAGACCCCTAAATGTCAGGGTATTTGCCCTATTGTGCGAAGATCTGGGAAGCGTACATAAAAATCTCTTTCTTCATACTGAAGTAAGATGGATATCAAGGGGAAAGGTTCTAACCAGACTCTGGGAATTGCATGATGAAATTCGAATATTTTTATCTGAACGTGAATTTGCTGGAAAGCGTCCACAGCTCGCTAAAGCTCGCAAACTACTGGAACTCAAGGGCTCCTCATGCTCACTGCTTCTTTTAAGCATACATCAGGGGGGGGGGGGGGGGACTCCCTGTAGACATTTTATATTAACTTAGTTTTCATTTATGTGGCAGCATTTAGATATATTTGTAGAGAACAAATAGAAGGCCTGCCCCGTAAAGTTTCATTCGCCCCACTGTCAGTAAGTCCTGAAAGACTGGCTACGCAGCAGTGTTCGCGATCGCGGCTGTTACGTATGTGTGAAGGGCAGTGGCGGTTCGTGGGCGACATGTAGAGGGGGGCGCTCATCTATGTATTTATGCCTATATATATGTTAGTAATATATATATATATGAGCGAAGTAATTTCATACATCAGTATTTATATGGCGATAATGCTGCCAATAGGTCTTGTATCCATATTTAAAAAAACAACCACTCTGACTTGTATTTCAAACATTAGTTTTTGAATATATAGTTTTTAAAGGATTAAATAACCACGAGTGAATTAATTTCATTCATTGGTATTTTTATGGCAATAATGTTGTTAATAGGTCTTATATCCAATTTTAAAATAACCTCTCGGACTAGGATTTCATTAGTCTTGAATATATTGATTTTAAAGTATTAAATAACCACGAGTGAAGTAAATTCATACAATAGTATTTATATGGCGATAGTGCACTTGGATTTCAAACATTATTTTTTGAATATATTGATATTGGGATATTAAATAACCACGTGTGAAGTGATTTCATACATTAGTATTTTAAATTAATAGTTATATTTTTATAGTGTGTCCTTTTTGGTTTGTTTTAGCGTATTATAGTAAACATTTGGATTTTTACAAGTTATTGAAAGTGTATATGTGTGTATGTAATTTTTTACGGTTTTATAAGAGTCATGGAGAAAATAGTGTAGGGAGTATCGGCTACCGGGAGCGTTTGCCATGGCGGAAAAAAGCTTTAACCGGAGTGTTGGGGGTCGCAACTCCCCCCGGCCGTTACTTACGTCACTAATCTAGAAATTTTACGAGTACATTTCTACTTGTCCTATTTGGGAATTTACGAGTATATAGATATACACATGTAAAATTGCAGCATAGCGCTTTACAAGTTGTATTAAAAATTATTTTTTTGCTTTTAGCTTTTTAATCAATTCACTCAAAATTGTAGCATTTTTTCAAGTTTTATATTGTATATATATATATATATATATATAAATATATATATATGTATGTATATATAAAGCATATGTATATACATATACGTATTTTGGGCATAGCAACGGGAGTATTAAAAATATAAACGACGGATGTATTAAGTAAAATAACGTACCTCCCACCTGCTTGCTCGTTCATAAAAATCCTGAACACATGGAACGTATCTTTCCTAGTGAAAAACATTACGTAGTCCTAATTTACATTAAAGTAAAATTGTAGGGGCTAGTTAAACTAAAAGTTATGCCCAGGGAGTTGACTAAAAAATATACATATTCTGGCGATACGTACTAATTGTTCAGACACTATAGCCACCCGTAAAATCAAAATCGGTGGATTAGGAAGCGAGATAGGAAATTGGGGGGGGGGGGGGCGGTAACCAAAGTAAGAGTTACGCTCGGGGATTTGCCATATTAAAGTTGCATATCCAGGTGACATGTACAAATCGTAGAGAGACTCACTATAGCGACAAGTCGAACCAAAATAGCTCAATTAGAAGCAGATATGTAAAATTCTGGGGACTAGTTAAACTAAAAGTTATACCCAGGGGTTGACACAAAAATATGTGTATCCAAGTGAAATGTACAAATGTTGCTCAGACTATATAATCACCAGCAGAATCTAAATCGCTCAATTAGGAGTTGAAATGTAAAATTATGGGGACTAGTTAAACTAAAAGTTAAGCCCAGGGGTTGACGCAAAAAACGTATGTATATATTATATCCATCAAATATGTATATCAAGTTAATATGTACATATGGGTCAGAGACTATAGCCACCATCTGAATCAAAATCGCTTTATTAGGAGTCGAGATGGATAAGTGTGTGTGTGTCTGTGTGTGTGTGGGGTGCTATTTGAAGTAAAAGTTACGCTCAGAGATTTTTCATTATAAAGATGCAGATCCAGGTGACATGTGCTAATGGTGCTGAGACTATAGCTACTAGCAGAACCAAAATCGCTCAATTTGGAACAGCGATGTAAAATTGTGGTGGATAAAAGTTACGCCCAGGGGTTGACACAAGAAAAGTATGAATATTATATCCATCAAATATGTATATCAAGGTGATACAGATGGTGCAGAGACTATAGCCATCAGTAAAATCAAAATCGCTCAATTAAGAGGTGAGATGGGAAATTGGAGGGGGGGGGGGGCGTAACTGAAGTAAAAGCTAATCTCATGGATTTCTCACAAAGATGCATATCCAGGTGACATGTAGAAATGGTGCAGAGGCTATAGCCACTAGCAGAACCAAAATCTCTCAGTTAGGGAACGAGATGTAAAATTGAGGGAGCTAAGCTAAAAGTTACGTCCAGGGGGTTGGCACAAAATATATATTCAGGTGACACGTACAGATGGTGCAGAGACTATAACCATGATTAGAATCAAACTCGCTGAATTAGAAGCCGAGATAAGAAATTTGGGGGCTACCTCAATTTAAATATAAGCCTAGGGTCAATATTATAAGTCTAGAGCCAATTTGGGAGCTACCAATATAGTCGCCAGCGGTCGGGCCAAAATTTCCAGAAAAACGACGTCAGATAAAAGGATCATGTTGAAAATTTAATTTTTAAGTTTTTTAACAAATACATAGAATTTCTTTAATTTTTAGGCATTTTTTAATGTTAAATAGTTGAAAACTGGCTAAGTCAACTCAAACTAAATGTCCGAAACAACACATTTATGAAAGTGTCACTAAAAATAGCCTATATGTCACAATGTGCCAAAAATTGGAAACTCGTGACGTTTAAAGAATTATTTTGAAGTCAAACATATTGAAATTCGTCACCAGCAGATCAACCAGAGCATAGAAATAAATCCCTTGCGGAATAACAGAACAACTACATCAGAAATGACGAAATGCGAAACAACTTCAATAATTTAGACAGCTGGGTGGGTCAAGCGATCCCTCAAACTGAGTGTCCTAAACAAGACACTTTATTCACGATGGCCAGAAACCCCTAAAATATCATAACCCCCCTTCCCATCACCACACACGTACACTTAATTCTCTCATTTGTTCAAATGTTTATTTAAACTTCCAAATTTATAACAAAGACGAGAATGAGAACAAATACATTCTTAAATGTAGAAAATTGAAGCCAAATTAGCGAAACTGAGCCAATTTGAGAAGTCCCTCTTCATTTTTTTCTACTCTTCTGTTTCTTTTTGGCTGGAGGCGCGCTCAGTCCCGCGACACAATCTACTAGTAAATCTGCAATGTCTGGTTTTTTTTCACGCCAAATTTCTAATATTGCTCTTATACCATTCTTTCACTCAGGAGATGCCGATGGCAGGGACGCGGCTTTAAAAATATCCCTGTATTTTCCCCTATGTGTTGAAAATTCTGTGCAATACAGCTTTCGTGAGTCGACTTTCTCCGAAGAAAGGTGTAGTGCTGCCATCTAGTGACATTTTTCATAACTTATTTTTAATAATTCTCTATTTAATTGAACCAAAAATTCAGATTTTTTCAATAGAAATTGTAGTAAATCTGTATAACTAAAAACATAATTTGGGGTGTTTACTCAATGGTGTCGCGCGTACTCGCGGTCCCCCCAATGGTCGCCACTGGTAAAGGGATTCCTTCCTTGATGGCCGACGCCATAGATTTCCTAAAGAGTAGATGCAGTCTTCCTATGTTTTCCAATGTTAGAAAACCGGGGTAACGTCTCACTTTGACCTCGTGATTTTGCAAAAAAAGTGTCAAAATTCTTCTCTGATTGGCTACTTTTCTTTGACATTCTGCTCCGCGCCTTCTTTCTTACGCTAATGAAATTTGAACTTTGACCACCGTTCGGATTATAAATGTCGATACCCTTTCTTAATTACTTCGTGAAAGTAGGGGTCATTTGGAAAAACCGGGAGACTCTGCTTCCTACTCGATGAGTTCGCTCTTCCATTCCGTCTTTTACGCATGTTTAATACGTCCGTTGGGACCCTCCCTTTGTTCGCCAGCACTCATCAATCCTATATACCTCAAAGCTATTTCACTCCGGCCGGCGTACAGGACTTCCCTCGTGTCAATTACTCGCTAACTCTCAGGATTCGGGGCTTCTTCCTATGTTCTGTGTCGGATATCTGTTTTACTATCATTTTATATTTCGAACGATGTGGTGAAACAGTTTTTAACCTACGATAGCTGTGGTATACCAATAATTGTACAGGAATACTAATAGAGATTCAATAGAAATATGTACCTATGATTAAAACAATAACTTCTACAGAGTAAACTTATACTATACATAATTATGCATGTTTTCTTTTATACATCTGCAATCTGCATTAAGAACTAATATAGCAATAAAACAGCCGACTTTTATTAACACTTTACAACAAAGTTGAAAAGTGTTTATGACTTTGTTCATTCTGTCTGTCTGTCTGTCTGTCCGTTAGCACGGTAACTGCCGTAAAAATGACTTAATCAAAATTAAATTTTAGTATGTTGTTCAGACGGTCTGTAGGACCTATGGGAATATAAATGAATAATATCACACAATTAGTTTTGGATTGAACCCGGGTTGAAAAAATGAAATACATTGAGCCCTATGGGACCTAATTTTTCTAACATTTTTTAAGCGGATTTAAAATTCACAAATTGCTTCGAAAATTTTAGGTAATAGTCAAATTGTTCCATAAAATATATAAAAAAAAATTCAGCTAAATATATTCAGTAGTTTTTCAAATAAAAATTAAAATAATAATTACACATCTTATATGAAATGATCACGTGACCATGATATGAAACGATCACATGACCCACTTCAAAATGAGATATGGCATCCATCTTGTTTCAAATTCGTGATTTTTTAAAGTTCTTTTTAATTCATATTGAGTGTTGCATCCATCCTAAAACTACTTTATTTCTGCTTAAATTCTGTGCATCTACATACTAAAACAACACAATGACAATATATTTGAGTTTAAATTCTCATTCAAATTTGATTATTTCTACAATTAAGCCTATTTTTCACCTATGTAAAATGTAAACAGCAAAATATGTAGAATGAGTTGTATTAGAATTACTGTATTTCTTTAACACAAAATAATTCAGTCCATGGAGTCTGCATGGCTGATATGAATGAAATATTAATTGATTTTATAAACAGAAGGACGATATTTTTCGATGAAGTTTTAAGCATAAAGTTTATGAATTGTAGCTCCATGGTCTTAATTTTTAAATAAAATAAATTATTATAGTATTGTGATGAATGAAATGGAGAAAGTTATGAATGAAATCCTGCTTTTATAGAGAGATCCAGGCGAGTTATTTTTTCTATGACGTCATTTGAATTAATTTCAGTTGTTTTCGATGAAGTTTTCAAATATAATAAATTATCGTAGTATTATGATAGATTTAAAAATATTACCGTGGAATGTATTGCATTTTAGAGATATTTAAACCACGCAACTTATATTTCAATGCCGTCTTTTGAATGAAGTTCATTTTTTTCAATGAAGGTTTAAGTTTTCAAATATAATAAATCAATGTAGTATCGTGATAAGTTTTAAAATATTACCGAGGAATGTATTGCATTTTCGACTTTTTTGAATAAAATTGCATTGAAGTTGGAAAGTGTTTCATAATCAATGCTTTAAGCATGATTGATCTTTCTTGTTATATATAAATAAGCCAGCTGCTATAATTACAGTACATACATACAACTCAATATATTATTACTAATAAAATCCTTACAATATGGGTGATTAAAAGGAACGTAGCATAACTGAATAAATGAAATTTGACGACACAGATTCAGATATGATTAATAAATTCAAGGGTAAGATGTCAACAAAGTAATTTCAAATTCAACTTGCTCAATTTCTTTAGAAAACTTCTAAAAGCACATAAAGCAGTATAACATCCACATTTAGTCATTTACACATTTTTTTATCAATATTGAGGCTCCGCGCCTTCTTTCTTACGCTAATGAGATTTGAACTTTGACCACCGTTTGGATTATAAATGTCGGCTGTGGTTAGGCTGCCTGCATGTGCAGTAGCGGATAGAGTTGTAGTAGGAAACCTGCAAGTGGGCTTCCGTCAAATTAGTCGGACAGTCTTCCGGTGGAAAAAATCGTTATATTCCGTTTAGGTCGATATTAAGCTGACTGCAATATACAAGTAAAAGAAATTTTCATATATTTTTAATTTCAAACCCTATTTTATAGCTATGTTGTGTAATACATGTTTGACTGTAGCTGTAATATAAGAATAAATACTTCAAAAAGTCATTGGACAATTTTGTTCCAGCTAACATGAAATAAGGAAAATAATTTCAATAAAATCAAAGCCCCCAATTCCCTCCTCTTATATGTATATAGGAGGAAACAATTCCATTTTTCAAGATATATTTTAATGTTATATATGCATTAGTGAGTCTAAAAATAGTATATTTTTAATTTTTTTAAGTAGTTTATTACTTTCTTTATATACATAATGTATAAGGAAAGTATTGTGACGGGGTCGAAAATTCGAATTCGAGTTTTCGACGGGAGAGCACGTTTCAAGCATCCCTGATCACGAATCAAACATTTTTGAAGTGATGTCTGTGTGTGCGTGTGTGTGTGTGAAAGTATGTGTGTGTGTGTGTGTGTGTGTGTGTGAAAGTATGTGTGTGTGTGTGTGTGTCAGTGAGTCTGTGGAGACGATAACTGACGAATGAATGGTCCGATTCAAACCAAATTTGGTACAAAAATCGCAATCCGTAAACACTGGACGCCTATTGTTTTTATACACAATCGAATGCTCAGAACCCCCCTAAATTTTCGAATGAAATTTTGAAAAAATCGTCAAAAATCAAAACCACTAATAAAGTTACGCAAATAGACATTTCATATGTAATTTTTCATTAAAAACGATTGACATAAATTTTAGAACGCTAGCATGAACCGTTCTCGAGATATTGTACATTTTTCAAAAAAGTTATCAAAAAGTCATATAAAATAAAAATAAAAATATTTCCTATTGAGGAACATGTTCACTTTTCATATGTAATACCATGCGATAAATTGAGTATTATCATTCTCGTGGATCTAGCTCTTTCCATTCATGAAAAAATATACTTTGAATAATACTTTTGTATTTGAACGCCAATAGTCATTTATCTGCTGTAAGAATAACTTATTTCTTAGTCCATAACGCTTGGCGATATTTTGGCGACGAATTTCGCGGAATGTCGCCAACTTGGCGACTTTTTTGAAATGTTGCCAATTAACGAAAATCTCGCCAAATGGATAAAAATGACGCTAAATCAATGAAAATGACGACTAATTGTCGACAATTTTTTTTTTAATATTTTCTTTCTTGATAAAGAAAAGTTATAAAATAATTATGTTTTATCCGTAAGAGGATTTTTTTTTAATGATAAATTTAAAACATTACATAAAAGGAATAGCAGGAAAAAATAATTTAAAATTCTTAAAACGTAAATTATTAAATATAATAAATAAGAGTAAATTATTAAATTATAAGAACAAATTTAAAAATGCTTTTGAAAAATATATTATTAAATATTATATTAGAATTCGTTTTAAATATCTACAGATGGGAAACCTTTTTGCCACTTATGAAAAAGAATAAAATTAATAACAAAAAGTAAAAATAATTTACTCAGTTTATTATATACATAAAGAGTGCATTATTAAATAATTAAAATAATGAAAAACTGGTTTATAATTAAATCTTTTTTAAGAATATATTATTATATATAAAATTAAAAATTATTATAAAAATAGCTGCTTGGAATTGATTGGTTAAATATTATGAAATGGAAGAGACAATTTGCTGAAAGATAAGTTAAGCATAAATTTAGTGCTATTAAATCATATTCCTACACTAGAAGTACTTGCGCAAATATATTATATTTTATCTTCACAACTTTACCAGCGTTTTTCTGAGAAGCAGTAAAATGTCACTTGTACCTTTCTCTTATTTTCGTTTTTCAAAATAAAGTACACACATGCAGGCCCGTGGAAAGCGAGGAGGGAAGGGGCCTCTCCGGGCCCCCGTCCTTTCATATGTGTACCTAATTTTTCCTGTCCGGGCCGGGTTCCCCAGCATACCGGATGGGGGGAGGGGGTTCCAGTTCGGGTCTATTAATTAGAAATTTTTATGTTAAAATACTTCTTGTCAAGTTCCTTAAAAAGTTTGGAAAGATTATTATATTTTATTTTCAGAAAAATAGAAGTGGAAAAAAGGAATCACTCTATTCTTCAAGCTCAATTTTAATGTTATATATACATTTGCAGGAGCTAGAAACCGTTAAACTCGACTCTTTTATCAGTAATTTATTTTTAAATATATTTGAAGAATTATAATTTAAATAACACTGTCGTCTAACGTTAGTAAACGAAATGTAATGGGCTACCTTCCGTTGTAAGACAACGACCATCCGGTTAATTTGACGGTTGCCCACTGGCAGGTAGCTCAATGCGCGTCCGCACTTGATGGCAGCCAACTTACATCATTTCCGCAACCGCACTTGCAGGCAGCCTAACCACTTCGATAAATGTCGATACCCTTTCTTAATTACTTCGCGAAAGTAGGGGTCATTTGGAAAAACCGGGAGGCTTTGCTTCCTACTCGATGAGCTCGCTCTTCCATTCCGTCTTTTACGCATGTTTAATACGTCCGTTGGGACCCTCCCCTTGTTCGCCAGCACTCATCAATCCTATATACCTCAGAGCTATTTCACTCCGGCCGGCGCACAGGACTTCCCTCGTGTCAATTACTCGCTAACTCTCAGGATTCGATGGCTTCTTTCTATGTTCTGTGTCGCATATCAGTTTTGCTATCATTTCACCTTTCGAACGATGTGGTGAAACAGTTTTTAACCCACGATAGCTGTGGTATACCAATAATTGTACAGGAATACTAATAGAGATTCAATAGAAATATGTACCTACGATTAAAATAATAACTTCTACAGAGTAAACTTATACTATACATAATTATGCATGTTTTCTTTTATACATCTGCTATCTGCATTAAGAACTAATACAGCAATAAAACAGTCGACTTTTATTATATACTAGCCGCCTTTGGCGACCAGCCTGTTCGCTACCCTTGAAAATGCTGACCGTGGCAAACTCGCTGGCGCGACCCACCACTAAGGTATAAGGTAACTATTTCGATTGGAACCCATTCGGGGAGGCATCCACAGGGACAGTACCCTCCTTCCCCTACCACCAACCTCTCGGAAGGACTTAGCGACCCACATGTTTAACGTCATCGTACTCCGCGTGAGCATGGGGACAATTTTGGGAATCGAACCCGGGCCTACCAAGTGCAAATCCCGGACGCGAACCACTGGGGTACTTCGCCCTCCGCGACATTCTCCATAACTTTCTTTTTATTTACCCAGTTTAGACCGGAACCCAGTGGGAGAGGCATCCGCAATGACCGTACCCTCCTTCCCCTACCACCAACCTCTCTGAAGGACTTACAGACCCACATGTTTAACGTGATCGTACTCCGCGTAAACACGGCGACAATTTTGGGAATCGAACCTGGGCCTACCGAGTGCAATTTCCGCGCGCTAACCACTGGGCTACTTTGCCCTCCGCGACACCCCCCGGGGACCAGTCAATTATAAAAAGTATTTAAAGCGTTTATTAGAATTTTGTGTTAGTGATACAACTTTATTGGTTAATCTTGATATCACGAAAATTTCCAAGTCTGGTCCTAGAGTTGGTGCGTGGAGTGGCCGGGGGACTCCCCTCGAGAGCGAGGGGTCGAAATCGACACTCAAGATAATTTACAGCCATCAGTGATATCCTTTATAGGAAATTTGTGGGTGAACTGACTTTTCTTTCTTTTTTTTATTAAATTTTTTTCCACCTGTTATGGCAACAGGGAGTGAGAGTGTAGTTACAGAACCTCAAGTGGAGGAAATTACTGAACTCTCGATTTACTGGAAAAAAAGCCTTAGCAAGCAAGGACGTGCTGCAAGGATTAATTGCTGGGACCAAGGTCTCAAATGACTATAAGCAGAAAATGCGAGATGAACTCACCTTGTTATTGGATGTGATAATTGAACAACAGACGTTGATTGCTCAGGTGCAGGGGAGAAGTACAAGATTTGGCGATAGGAAAACTTTTGCAGAAAGTGTAAAGATAAAAAGAGTGGTATCAAAGGAAAGATCAAGAAGCAGACCTCGTATAAATCACGTGGTAATAGTTTATCCGAAGGAGGAAAAGTCATCAGAGGCAACTAAGAAAGAGATCCAGGAATTAGTTGACCCAGAAAGGATAACGGTGATAGTTAAAGGAGTGAGAAAGATAAGAAAAGGAGGAATAATAATAGAAACTGCTGAATCAGAAGACATATACAAACTGATAGAAGAGTTTAAGGCAGTAGATTTGATAAATAGTCATTATGATATAGGTATACCTAAGGAGAAATTGCCACAAATCATATTGTATGGAATTGAGGAAGAACACACAAAGGAAAGCTTAAGGGAAAAAATCGTCTATCAGAATGATGAGATAAAAGATACCCAAGATTTTGAGGTAAGATTTCAAGGGAAAAAGAGGTACAAATTGGATTTGCAGTATAGATCCAAAATCATTTAAGGCAATTCCAGAAAAGAGGAAAATCAATTTGGAGTGGATACGTATCGATTTTAGAGAATATATACGGGAAAATATATGTTACAAATGTTACAAATATGGACACATAGGTAAATTTTGTACAGCAGAAGAACAGAGTTGTTCAAAGTGCGGTGAATCAGGAACAAATTTGATAGTTGTGGAAAAGAAGTAAAGTGCAAAAATTGTGAAAATCACAATATTAGGTTCAGTACTAAGTACAAAACGAACCATAGTGTTTTAGACAGAAGTTGTCCCATCTATCTTAAAGAACTCAGTTTTATTGCTACTAAGATTGATTATGGAGACAAATAGGATTTGTCATTTAAAATATTTATCTTTGAACTTGAACCATACTAAAGCAGCAAACTTTCAATTTTCGCAGGATCTCATTAAGGAGAGTATAGATATAGGGTTCTTAAATGAACCTTATTATACTCATAGCAAAATAATTGGTTTTACTACAGATTATAAATTGATCTGTCTAGATGAACAACCTAGAGCAGGGTTAGTTTTGGGCACTAGAATCAAGAGGTATTATGTTATTTATAATACTAGAGATTTGATTAGTGTCCAAATTGAATTTGGAGATGAAGAGTACATATTGTCCTCCTTTTATTGCCCACCATCAGAAGAATTGGCTCGTAAGTTAGAAGGACTCGAAACCTTAATAGGTGGATTTATAAATAAACAACACATCATTTGTGTAGACTTTAATGCAAAATCAGATGTTTGGGGTCCAAGAACCAACGATGCAAGAGGAATTGAGTTACTAGAATTTATAAAAAGACTGAATATTAATGTAGAAAATAACCCTAACAGTCATCCTACATTAACTAACATTAGAGGTTCGAGTTGGATAGATCTTTGTATGACTAAAAACATGCAAGATAGAGTGATAGATAGGAATATTTTGGATCGTATTGCAATTAGTGACCATAACTTAATGAAGTTTGGAATTGGTATAGAAGTCAATGAAAGTAGAGGTCATAAAAAATGGAGAATTAAAGATCTCCATTGGTTAAGGGTAGAAGAAGAAATCTATAACTTAATAGAAGAAGTACGAAATGTGGAGTTAAACAATAATAACATAAATGAATATGTTGAAGATATCGAAGACCATTTCCTATCGATATGTAACAATAATGTCAAAAAGAAGAGGACAAGTAGAGTTAACGCAGTTTGGTGGACTGACGAATTAACTATAATGAGAAGTAGAGTAAGAGCTCTGAGGAGGAAGTTTCAAAGGGAAACAGAAGAAGAAAATCGGATAAGAAATAAGATCAAATATAAAATGGAATATACCATTTATAAGAAGAAAATCATACAGGCTAAAACGGAAAGTTTTAAGAAATATCTTAGTAAAGTGGTTGTAAATAATCCATTCGGGGCCCATTATAGGTTAATTATAAACCTTAAGATGAATATGGTAAATCATTGTATATTTAAGAATGATGGAGTACAAACCAAGAATATTGTAGACTCAATAGAGGAAATTTTAAGATACCACTTCCCTACAACTAATACGGAAATGATACCTAGTGAAACTTATAGCGATGTGGGTATGGAGTTGTTCACTGCATATGAGCTTAGTAAAGTAATGCAAGAATTTAATGACAATAAGGCACCCGGGACAACAATGGTTTAACAATGGACATCATAAAAGAGATGTATTATATTGATAGCAAGTGATTCTTAAGTATCATGAATGCTTGTCTTTTAAATGGAGTTTTTCCTAAACATTGGAAAAAAGCGAGAGTAGTACTAATACCGAAGGACGGAAAAGATCTTAATACAGCTGAGGCATATCGCCCAATATGCTTGCTTCCTGTATGGGGGAAGGTTTTGGACAAACTAATGACTAAAAGATTGACACATAACTTGGAAGGGAAGTTGAATAAATACCAATATGGGTTTAGGAAAAATCATAGTACTATTGATGCAGTTAAGGCATTGATGAACCAAATTAATGGAAATAGAGCAGAACAGTTGATCACATGCATGATTTCCGTGGATATCTCTAATGCTTTTAACTCTGTTAAATGGAAGGATGTAATTCAGCAATTGATTGATTTTGAAGTTCCGAGGAAGATTCTAAACTTGATTAAAAATTTCTTAAGTGAAAGATACGTTAAAGTGGAAGAGAAGGGAGTTTATCTAAGTTACAATATGGGGATCCCGCAGGGGTCAAGTATTGCTCCAATATTGTGGCTTGTAATAGCAGATAGAGTATTAAATGTCAACTTTAATCATAATGACATTACCATACAGGCTTTTGCGGATGACATTATTGTACTTATAAAAGCAAAAGCATCATATTTGTTCGCCAATTTGGGGACAGACGCAGTGGACAAGATTATGGTGTGGGCAGACAATTATGGACTGATCCTAAATAAGGATAAAACCCATTTTACAATGATTGGTTATAAGAAGAAAGTCACACATATTCCTGGAATTAAACTAAGAGGACAGAGGATTAGTTACAGGAAAGAGTTGAAGTACTTGGGCTTAATTATAGACGAAAGGTTAACTTGGATGGCCCACTTGAGGGAAGTGAGGAATAAAGTATATAACTTCCATCACAAATTAACAAGACTGTCGAGGGCAACTTGGGGTCTTAACCCCAAAGTTATAAAGGAAATATATATGAAGTCTACGGAAAGAATGATAATGTATGGCGCAGAAATTTGGTATCAGGACCATAGATGAAAAAATGACAAATTGAATCAAATACAAAGAATGGCTCTGCTGTCCATAACAAAATGTTATAGGACAAATGATTCATTACAAGTCTTAGCTGGATGTATGCCTTTAGACATCAAGATACGGAATGAAATAAAATTATATAAAATCTTTCGTTGGAAACAAGAAATTTGTATTGGTAATCAACATTTTAAACCCAATGAAGTCGAATTACCTTTTGTAAATAATAACATACCTTGGGAGAAAAATAGTTTTAAGTGGAGCGTGGGAAGAAGAGAGGTATATGAATCAGAAATTTATACTGATGGATCCAAAATGAATGAAAAGGTTGGGAGTGCTTTTGTTATGTATAACAAAGGAACTATAACCAAAATTTGGCAAGAAAGAATGATAACAATACCGTCTTCAATGCGGAATTGTATGCGATATGGAATGCAGTGGAACATATAATTGAAAATAAAATCCAAGATGTTAATGTGTTTACTGACTCAAGAACAGTGTTAATGGCCTTGAGTTCGTATAATATTAGGAACAAATGGATACATAAACTTAAAGAAAAGATTATGAATAATAATTGTGGTATCAAAATCAGCTCTCAAGCTCCCGGAGAAGAAACTGTTTGGTACAACCAAGATTCAACTGAAGCATATGACAAGAAATAGTTGTATTACAGAATGGCAAGAAAGATGGGACAATAGTACTAAAGGCAGACGACTGTTTGAGTAAATACCTAAGGTTTCTCCTAGAGTCGTTTATGGGAACTTTTATATTAATCAAGTCCTTACAACTCATGGAGCCTTTAGGATGTATCAACATAGATTCTTCAATAAGAGTAGTCTATGTTTTTGTGGAAAAGAAGAAGGTACTGTGGACCACAGTATATATAGGTGCAAACTTTGGGATAGTGTGAGAACAAAGTTTTCCCCCCTAAACTACAAACAGGTACCTATTATAAATTTATGCAGAAGAGAAAAGAGTAAAGAAGGCATCTGTTGTATCACCAAGTGTCTTCTCAATAAAGAATTGGATGGTTAGAAGAAGAATCAAAGTGTAAATATTTTATACGATTGATTTATCAGATTAATAATGTTACTTGTTTGTATATAGTAGAAATGAAATAAAGAATGTAAGGAAAATTTTGTATTCCTAGAAAACTTATATAGAATATTGTATTTTATTTGGATTTTAAAATTGTGGAAATGGCCTTGTATATATTTTGTTGGTAATGTATCGTGATAGCATGTATTGATTTAATTCATGAAGTGTAGGATTTATTTGTTATTGTATTTGGGGTGTTCCCTTGAATGTGGGTCTTGGTCCTTATGGAGGACATTTTTATATTGTATGTTAAACCTGTACAGAATAAAAAAATTCTTAATTGTTGTATTTATTTCAACACTTGAGTACATTGAGCATGTTTATTATTATTTATGTTAACAGAGTTTAGTTAACCCTGTTATAGTACGACTCCAGCGAGAAGGCATTTGGGTCACGTGATTTTGGACGAGTCCATTAGTTAAATTCAATGACAGGTAGAAACGTCTTAAGAAGAACGGGTTACCAGAATTGGCGCCTTTAGTGCAAATTAATTTATAATTTGTGCAGTACGATAAAGAGCTTTATAGTATAAGGTACATTCAGTGTAAGTGTTGGGATATGGTGGAATTGTTTTCTTCACAATGATTAAAAATATTTATTACAATAATGGTTGTAAATGCTTCATTAAAATTGAAGAGTTCGTGTTGTAATACTTTTCTTGTAATTTATATACTCTTTTATTTAGTGAGGAATGCACAACGTGACATACGCACATCTCTATATTTTTATCATTACATATTTCACTCTTTATATAACGCGTTTAACTTCTATTAAACACAAAGAAAATGTTTCAATCCAAATACTTTTGCTGCCGTTGAAAATCATTTCAGTAATATCTATGCATCACATTTTATACAGTTACATATTTCATAAAGTATTAATAATTGTTCATTTTGAAATAAATTTTTGTAATTTAATTAATTTTAAATATGTTATCTAAACATTATCCATGTTTGTGTGCCAGTATTTGGACAGTTCTGCATTAGAGCTTAGCTTTGCATGGCCATGTCATCTAAGGAATCTATAACCCCCCCCCCCCCCCCGAGATACAAAATTTGGGAAATTATAAAAATATTTAAAACATTTAAAAATTACATAAAATATTTATATTTTATATATATTTATTTATTTATTTTATATTATTTTATATATAAAATATTTAATAAATTGTATCACTGTCGCCATTCTCGAAATCTGAAACTCGATATTTTTATCATTACATATTTTACTCTTTATATAACGCGTTTAACTTCTATCAAACACAAAGAAAATGTTTCAATCCAAATACTTTTGCTGCCGTTGAAAATCATTTCAGTAGTATCTATGCATCACATTTTATACAGTTACATATTTCATAAAGTATTAATAATTGTTCATTTTGAAATAAATTTTTGTAATTTAATTAATTTTAAATATGTTATCTAAACATTATCCATGTTTGTGTGCCAGTATTTGGACAGTTCTGCATTAGAGCTTAGCTTTGCATGGCCATGTCATCTAAGGAATCTATAACCCCCCCCCCCCCCCCCCGAGATACAAAATTTGGGAAATTATAAAAATATTTAAAACATTTAAAAATTACATAAAATATTTATATTTTATATATATTTATTTTATATTATTTTATATATAAAATATTTAATAAATTGTATCACTGTCGCCATTCTCGAAATCTGAAACTCGATATTTTTATCATTACATATTTTACTCTTTATATAACGCGTTTAACTTCTATCAAACACAAAGAAAATGTTTCAATCCAAATACTTTTGCTGCCGTTGAAAATCATTTCAGTAATATCTATGATCACATTTTATACAGTTACATATTTCAAAGTATTAATAATTGTTCATTTTGAAAGAAATTTTTGTAGACATTTTTACAGACATTTTTACAGAATAAATTTTTACAGACATTTTGTCGACAGAAGCAAGGTTCACAAATATCAGATTCTGATTAACTAAATAAACTGATGTTAGAAGTCGGAACAGAGGTTAGACAAACTTTTAGTCGCAAGAGCAATGCTAGTCCATCGCAACGATTCTAAGTGCATTCCAACAATTCTAAATTCCAAATTCTTGGCGAAATACGCGGTCGCCAAACAGGTTTCTGCGTTCAGCAGCCCTTTCCCCGTAATGCACAAATCGTTTGTTTGCCAGCCTTCTTCCCTTAAACGAAGTGGACTCATCCAAGGTCATCTGCCAACTCACGGGAGCCGGACTATATTTTGTTGGATAACAAATTGTAGTTATCTATTGTATTTTATTGTGTTGTTGGTTCCTGTGGAGGATGACACTTAATAGATGGCAGAGGGGTGGCTCCTTCGTGTTTGTTTGGCGGCTTTTGGCTGTTTGGCTCGTGGTGGGGGTCGGTCCTAGGCGGGTGGCTTTGTCCGCCGGCCGTTGGATCCGGCGCTGTGCTCTGTGCTCGACTACTGTAGCGACGATGGATCGAGTTGTTTCCTGTGTACCTTCGGGTGGGGCGGGAGTCTTTCGATTGCCCTCCGCGACAATTTCCATAACTTTCTTTTTATTCACCCAATTTAGACCGTACTCTCCTTCCCCTACCACCAACCTCTCGGAAGGACTCACGGACCCACATGTTTAACGTGATCGTACTCTGCTTGGACGTGGCGGCAGTTTGGGCAGTGGCAGGAATCGAACCCGGACCTGAGTGCAATTCCCGCGAGCTAACCACTGGGCTACTTCGCCCTCCGCGACAATCTCCATAACATTCTTTTTATTTACCCAATTTAGAACGGAACCCAGTGGGAGAGGCATCCACAGGGACCGTACCCTCCTTCCCCTACCACCAACCTCTCGGAAGGACTTCCGGACCCACATGTTTATCGTGATCGTACTCCGCGTGAACACGGCGGCAGTTTTGGAAGTGGCGGGAATCGAACCCGGGCCTACCGAGTGCAATTCCCGCGCGCTAACCACTGGGCTGCCTCACCCTCCGCAAATTTCTTTATATTCACCCTATTTATACGGGAACCCACAGGGACCGTACCCTCCTTCCCCTACACCAACCTCTCGGAAGGACTTACGTACCCACATGTTTAACGTGATCGTATTCCGCGTGAACACGGCGGTAGTTTTGGCAGTGGCGGGAATCAAACGCGGGTCTACCGCTAACTTCCCGCGCGCTAATTTATAATTTAAAATGACCATATGCTAAGCTCTTAATTCCAATATCCTCATTCCATTGTTCCATCATTTAAAATATCCATAAAATTAAAATATCCATCGTTCCATCATTTAAAATATGCATAAAATTAAAATATCCATTTAAAAAATCCATATCGTTCCATCATTTAAAATATAAATATAATAATTTCTACAATACATATGTTAAGCTCTTAATTCATTTAAAACCGGAAGCGCGGGAAACGGAAATCAACCACTAATTCGATTTCTTATTGTCCCACCATTGCTATGCATATTCAGAACCGTGACGTCACCTCCACCTTGACGTCCCCACCCACCACCTTCCCTGCTTCTGCGGGGGAGAAACGTCCGTTAAGAAATACTTTAGCGGATTGACGAGAAATTGAAATTCAGGAAAATCTTAAAATCCCGATCCTGTGGGCAATACGGAATATTTCTTGACCAGATGGGGCTTGTAAGAATGCCAGATATTTGACCTTTCTAAAAATGTAAATTATTAGTCGAAATTATGAGTACTTTTTACTATGCGAGAATTTTAAAACCAAAAATCGTTTTTTGTGCCAAAAGTGACTTTTGTTTTAAAATCTTTAAAAAAATATTAAAATTTGTCTCTGAAATTTAAAATTGATATATTTTTACTTGCAATTCTCTGTACTTTCCGGTGGTGTAATTTGTTTTTTTTTCTACGGCGTCTGGATCGTGGAGAAAAAAAGGGCAAAAATGGCAGAAAACGGTCGAAATTGCATAAAACATCAAATAAAAAAAAATAATTTAAATTTTACAAATCGGTTTTCACGTGTCCCCTTTCCACCCACCCCGGGTGTCCGATTGCCAAATTTTGTAGCTATCGGACGCGCGGTCGCCGAACGTATAGTGTATAAGACAGACAGATACACACACACACAGACATTGCCTTTTATTATTTAAGAAGATACATAAGCCAGCTGCTATAATTACAGTACATACTTACAACTCAATATATTATTACTAATAAAATCCTTACAATATGGGTGAGTAAAAGAAACGTAGCATAACTGAATAAATGAAATTTGACGACACAGATTCGGATATGATTAATAAATTAGAGGGTAAGATGTCAACAAAGTAATTTCAAATTCAACTTGCTCAATTTCTTTAGCAAACTTCTAAAAGCTCATAAAGCAGTATAACATCCACATTTAGTCATTTACACACTTTTTGTTATCAATATTGAGGCTAAATATTCTTAAGAGACGATAAATGCAGATATATCTAACTGAAATCAGGGACTAAACGATTAAAAATTTCTAAATTCGTGATATGGATATTAATATTTTACAACTAACATGGACGCCGAGCAAATGAATCGACAATCGTGACGTCACATATAAATATGGCATTTTGGTTTACTTCCAGAGAATTTTGAATAATAGAGATGATTATAACCGCTGACATAGTTGCAAAGTATTAGAACTCTTCAGTTACTTTCAGTTAAGCAAAACAAACTTGTGTAAAATCCAGCTGTTTTTGGGACTGTTTTCTTTTCGAAATTAGTAGAATTTGGTAAAAAATTATAAAGTTTGGTAAATATTCTTTTGAGAGATAGTTATATTTTTTATATAAGCTCAATAATTGTTAGGATGTTTTTACCATTGAATTTTATTGTGCAACTAAAGTTATTGCTTATCGCATTTATATACATTTTTACGGCAGCATATTTATTTGGGGTTTTAGCTTCAGAGGGAAGCTTTCTGCTTTAGCGGGAAGTCCGTACTTTTCCATTGAGAATAACGCTATTCAGGCAGTAAATGTCAGCATGGACCAAAATTTTACACTTGTACCCGGTCCCGGTCACTCAACCAGCTGCTCATACCCTAGGGCGAGTCGGGTGGCCTGGGTCTTTCACTTGTACACGGCCCGACATCGCTAGTGTCCGAGCCAGTAGCGAAATGTGATAAAATAATTTAGGAAGACGGAAAACCGGGGATCAAAAATTGAAAATAAAATTTCATGTTATATATTTTAGCTAGGCTACAAATAAAATAAAAATATGGTGAACCTTCGATAATTCGCACGTTCAGGTTTTCAGCGGTGCCGGATTAATAAATATAATGGATTATCGGATGTCGAACAGCAATGAGGTAAAAAATGAAAAAAATTAATTTTAAAAAGTAATTGATAATAAATGTGATGTTTTGTGCCAAAAGCATTAGGTACGCAGGCTGAATTACACTTTTGAAAACATTTAAATTAATACTATCCAGAAAATCTCTACTGACTATTTGAGAAAACAAGAAAGCGCTTCCTTAGATGACATGGCCATGCAGAGCTAAGCTCTAATGCAGAACTGTCCAAATAGTGGCACACAAACAAGGATAATGTTTAGATAACATATTTAAAATTAATTAAATTACAAAAATTTATTTCAAAATGAACAAATATTAATACTTTATGAAATATGTAACTGTATAAAATGTGATGCATAGATATTACTGAAATGATTTTCAATGGCAGCAAAAGTATTTGGATTGAAAAATTTTCTCTGTGTTTGATAGAAGTTAAACGCTTTATATAAAGAGTAAAATATATAATGATAAAAATATAGAGATGTGAGTATGTCACGTTGTGCATTCCTCTCTAAATAAAAGAGAAGTTACAAGAAAAGTATTACAACACGAACTCTTCAATTTTAATAAAACATCAACCATTATTGTAATAAATAATTTTAATCATTGTGAAGAAAACATTTCCGCCATATCCCAACACTTACACTTAATGTACTTATACATATAAAGCTCTTTATCGTACTGCACAAATTATAAATTAATTCGCACTAAAGGCGCCAATTCTGGAAACCCGTTTTTCTTAAGACGTTTCTACCTGTCATTGAATTTAACTAATGGACTCGTCCAAAATCACGTGACCCAAATGCCTTCTCGCTGGAGTCATACTATCTGAGAGGATCAACTTGGAAAAAAATGAAAGCTACTTCAATTGCTTCAAAGAGCATCACAAATCAAAAAGAAGCTTTTTTGAGAATATTATTGAGGCAGTTTCTAATCGTTTTAACTTGCGAGAACTTTTGTTATATTATCGGCCGATAGATGGTGGCAAATGTAAAATGTTTCTGCTTTGATTCTCCCATAGATTCATATCTGGATTTGAGGAGTGGATTGTCCCGGAAGCATTCCCAAGTGGATCACCCTGGAAGCATTCCCCGTCAAACATACACTCCGTTTTATTATAAGTAGAGATAATTTACCAAATAGTAGATGTGGGTTTTCCGAAAATTTTGAACTTATTCTTAAATATTGCATTTAAGCTAAAATAATATGTCTAGTCTAGTGACTTTTAAAAGTATTTATTCTTGCATTACAGCTACAGTCATCATATATATATATATATATATATATTAGAAAGACAATGATAACCAACTCCAATAATTACGAAAGTTAAATAAATACAATCACCAAATCAGTTAAACCATGGCCACCATGCCAAAAACAGAAATGAACAGCACTCACGTAAATTGATGGTTAGACTAGATTCTTCATCAGGTCTAAGCATCTAACCCTAATTAACCCAAACCAATGCTTGTTTCAGGTATGGCAATAGTAAGTTACTATAAATCCCATAGACTCAGATTACAAGCATTAATAGAGGGAAAATTATTAAGAAATAAGGCTTTAGATTAAAAAAAATCAACAGTAGCCAGTGGCCAGTGACCTCATAAAGCTCAGTGGCCACTTTGATGATGTTAGTGGCCATAATTTTGCACTCGATTTTGATCTCCCCCCCCCCCCAATTTTCTAACAATTTTTTTTTTCCACGAACACATTCAATTTGCTCTAAGCATATATATATATATATATATATATATATATATATATATATATATATATATATATATATATATATATATAATAATTATTTATTAATTATATAAATAAATAAAAATGAAAAGTAATAAAATAAGCTAAAAAAATTAGAAAAATCAAAAACATCTGAAAATAAGATATATTAATATTATGTTTTCAATTATATTTTTTGCTAAAATTTTGTAACTTTAACCAGTTTGAAACTACGATTTCGAGGGCCCTTATAATAGTGTATAGTGGCATTTTCGTTTATCCATTTCTTCTATGAATCTCTTGTTTAGTAAGAATTTTCATCTTTGCTGCATGTACATATTCTATTTTGCTTATACGGGTAGTAGTCCTGTCTCCTGTTCTGACTCACTGGATGGGTCTGGGAGTGTCGCTGTGAATGTTCGTACTGCCTCCTAGGTTGTATTTCGTTATGTTCATTCCGGTACTTCTAGATATTTATTATACTGTTGAGGTTGGTCACATATACATGTGGTGAAAGAAGAAGGATTCCTGCCACATGTTAATACAAATTTTCCTAATGCTTCTTATCTTCATTTTTTTATCTTATGGTGCCTCTAGTCCGAGTTTGGACATTTATAGTAATGTACTATTTTCCAATCTGAAACAGGCATTTGTTTGGGTTAAATAGAATTAAATACTCAGACCTGAAGATGAATTTAATTCTTTTTAATCTCCGAATTTGAGCCGGTGCTGATCTTTTCTATTATCGGCATTATGGTAGTGGTTTTGCTTCTATGGTGATGTTAATATTTCAAGATTATTTGAATTAATTATTTTTATTATTACTTCTTTCTAATATATATATATTTACAGGGTCCATTCTAGGATTTCAAAAGGGCAGGTTGCTGACTTTAAAAAAGGAGCACATTGCATACGAAAGGGCACAATTATAAATTTTAGCTAAAGAATGCATTGCATAATGTGGCCCACATGTAGTAAAAAAGATACAGATAATTTATCTATTTCAAAACTTAAATTCAAAGCATAAAAAAAAAAAAATTAACAAAACAAAATTGCAAATATACAGAAAATTTTATAATTACATATCTCTTACTTTAAAATATATTCTTGATAAATTAATTTTTTTAACTGCACAAATTGAAGATAATAGTTAGAATCCTCATAATTTAGGCTGCTTACTTAAGATCAGAAAAGTAGATAGAAATACTTAATTACTTATGCATCATTTTATATACACAAACATAAATTTTTATAATATAAGGGGGGTGGGGGGTGGAGGATATTTATAAGGGGTTCATAAAAGAACAATGATGGTTATAAATATTCATGTGTAATGCAAGTGCTAATACATTTCTTATTGATAGGAAATAATAAGGAACATTAATTAAAGGGAAGGAATAAAACCCATTGTAAACAATGCCTGGGTTCAAAGCAGTCAGTCACTGGCTGGTAGGTTCATGATGAGGCCAATTGTTGACAACTGAAAAATGTGCGATTTTTTTTTTTCAACTTGTTTGATGTTATGCAAAATTGTGTTTAAATATTTTATAATTAAAAAATTTACAGATATATTACCCATACTTATTTACAGGTTTATTATATGGTAGACATAAGTAAAACAACAGATCCTTCTCTCCATACCTTAAGATGGCGAGTACTTAAATTAGGTGAAAGACACTACTATGTTAACAAGGAAAACTAAATAATAGATCTACTTTTCTATTATTAAGATCTATTATTTGATGAGGAGGTGGGGTAAAAATTAGGGGAAATTTAAGAGATTGGCAAAATACAAAACTTAATTTTTCTGATAACACAAATTTATAAATATATATTTATTTTTTAATGAGTAATATTGTTAACATGCATTTATTGCTAACTTCTCATTTTGGATATTGAATACATTTTCAAAACTTTATTTCAGGTGTTTTTTCTAAATCTAAGTTTTCTGCAAGTCGCTGTCAGTATCCCCATCTTTTCCATTTCCTAAAAGTTTTCAAAATTTTGATCTTTCATTTATCATTTTCTGAATATTTTAAACATTTATTGTCACTCATTTTTTAACCCTGTTTTAAATCTTACCGAAGTTTTTCTTATTATAGGAATTTTTCAGTGTTTTATAATTGTTTACCAAGTCATCTAAAAAAATTCATTTACCATGAAGCTGATTCAAATACTTTTGGGGTCAATGTTAAATTCCTTTTTTCCCATAACACTTTACTTATTCAACATTTTGTCAGCTTTAATTTTTTGCCAAAATTACAGATTATTTCTGAATATGCCTGTTTATTAAGTTTTTAAATTCTCTTATTTTGATCTTTTTTTTTCACAGCTGATGAAGCATTTACTATTAATATTTATGCCTTTTTTATTAAGAAATCCGGCCACTCATTTTTTTTTTAATTTATGGGATTTTACCAATGAGTTTCTGCGATTTTTAAATAATCTATATTCTTGTTTCTACCTTTTGATCACTTAGTCTGTAACTTTAAAATTATCGCGATCCCGATATTTCGGTCATTTTTCCCGTTATATTATCGGACATTATAAACTTAGCAACCATTTTTATTGTAAAATTTCTCTAATATGTTTATTTTATAACAACTAAATTCTTTATCCTTTTGAAGAAATTGGATTTTATTTAATATTTTGACGTTTTTGAATTTAAAAAATATCTGTTTGTATCGCTAAAAACATAGGCCGTTTTATTGCTTTACTCGAATTTTCTAATCAACGGGGTGGGGCATGAACCAACTTTGGCCGCGGATAAGTTGAAAATCGAGCCGATTTAACTTTGAATTGATAATTGTTTACCGTTGGCACTAATGAAAACACAACTAAGCGGTAAACAGTTTAAGAATACAAACATTTTTAGTTTTTTACATCATCGATGACAGATTAATAACATAAAACAAGGTATGATCTATAACAGGAAATCTGAAATTTCTCGGATGGAGAAACTATTGCGCGCCGAAACTTTAACAATTGCGAATTTTTTGCGATTATATCTAGGCAGCATAGAAGCAACTAAGCGCAATTTTTGCCATCGTCGTTCATATTTACTATATGATCGTTAATGAACAGTACATATATATGTAAGTTGAAATAGAACAATTCATAACGTCGCAATATCGGCAATTTAGCTCCGAAAAGCATCCCGAAAGTTGACGCCTTTTATTAGCGCCTGGCATTCCCAGCTACAGCGTATACCCAAAACTATTGTACATGGATTATTTTTTTTAATTTATCATGATGCAAAATGCGTTATGAATATTTAACCAATAAATAAATTTACAAGCTGAAAATAGCGGGGGCATTTTTATTTTAATGCGCGATTTTAATTCCGCATCCGCTTTCGGAAACAGTTTAAAAATTTAAGGCAAATGTAAAAATGATGAAAGCTCTATTAGGACAGTATGTAAAAGTGGGGCCACTCCGAATTTCGGTAAGGTGCTGTTGGGGGTCAATTGATAGAATGCGCTGCGCCCGGGCATGCCTCACAAGTAAACATATCGGAGATCACGGGGAGGAAGGAGATAGGAATGTGGATAGCAGTAGCACTCATTCTCGGCTGCAGGTGCAATAAATTAACAGCCGTAGCAGTATTGTGGTGATTTTTGACAGATTTTTCTCACTCCCCAGAGGGATTGTTTAGGAAAAGAGTCATTTTAGACTATCGCAGTTAGGCCGATCACGATTTCGTTAATAGATCGTTTAAGTTGAATCGCCATGGGCAAGTAAGACTTACGGCTGGGTTGGGGAGAAATAAATAGGATACCTACGGAATATTCTCCCGAGGGGGGGGGGGGGGGACGACAATGAAAAACCCTTTATGATACCAGTCTTGTTTACCGACTGTCTAATTTGGGTTTGGTTCAGAGGAATTAGGCTCATCCGTGCGGGTGTTCCTGAAACTCCACAGAGATTAGACTTTTGACGTTCTGATATAGAAACATGTAAATTTTGCAGGTCGCCATTTTTGGCGATAGACATTACATTTTACGGTCGCCAAGAGTAATTCCTTGGTCGCCACTGGCGATGTGGCGACCGCTAATCTCGACCTTTATTAAGAAATCAAGTATTACCTTGAACCATAAGGTGGGAACACTGTATACACGTACAGTGAAGGTGAGCAGTTGTAACTGAATGAAAAAAGTTGAAATGCATCTGGGAGGAGGAGGAGGAAAAAATAAATAAACTATGGAATCAGAGGGGAACAAATAGTAGAAAGGAACTCCACTGAAACCCATCCAGGGAGTTAGAGTTGGAGACAGGACAACTATAATTAATAAAAGGTAAACAGGATGACCAGGAATCATTGATGAAAAATCTTATTATAAAAGTGATTCGCAGGAAAAATGAATAAACGAGTATACTACTAATACCATTAAAAGGAGGCTCAAATTGTTATTGCAAACTGGCCAAAGTTATATATTTTTAGTGAAAATAAATTTCAAAATATTAAATATTTATGTACCTACTATCTTATTTTCTAATTTTTTGTTTTTAAACTTTTTGTTTATTTTATTATTTTTTATTTTTATATAATCACATAATTAATAATAATTAGTTTTTGTTTTTTTTCTTTTATATTAGCCGCCATAATTGGGAATGTTGTCTTGGATGATATCAAGTGGTAGTTGATACATTGAGTTGATAATATTATTTACGAATTTGGGAGGATATGCATTATTAATTACAATATTTAATAATTCTATAAAATGTGCTAATTTATAATTGTCATCACAAATTTTATTTATTCTAAGTACCTGGTTTGATATAATATTTCTAAATACTGATATATGCAAACAAGATTTAAAATGTTGAATTTTAGAAGCACGTGTAATAAAATTAAAATCTAGTCTTTTATCACATATAAATTTATAGCCAGCTTAGAATTTTGTAAATCTAAATTTAAATCTAAAAAGTTTGCATCATTAGAATCATTATTACTTGCATTTAATTGTAAATTATTAGGATAAAAGTTAAATACAATAGGATTATTATTATGGGATATGTATAATATATCATCTAAATATCTATACATGAGTATATTATGCAAACTGTGATTATAGTTTCTTTCATAGAAGTATAAATATAGATTATCCAATAATGATGAGGCCCCCCCCCCCCTCCATCCTTGTGGGATACTACACTGTTGCTTAAAAAAAGAACCATCATGTTGAATATAATTCTCATAGAGAGTGAAATTAAGTAATTTTTTAAAAAGGAATGATGAATATTTTAGGGTAATATTATATTTTTCAAAAAATTTTAAAATAATTTTATAAAGATCATCTATATCAATATTATTGAACAAATCTTTAAAATCAAAGGTATAAATACTGTGGATATTAGTAAGAGTTTTTAATTTCTTAACTAATTACAAACTGTTTCTCATAATATGACTATTATTTGAAATGTCATCTGACAAAGAAATTTCATTTAAAATTTTAAGTAATAATTTACCAGCATTAGTAAGGTAAGTATTATGCCCACTAGTAATAGTTCGAAAAGCTACAGGGGATTTATGAAACTTGGGTACTAAAACAAGATATGGAATCTTATTACAACTATTTTTTAGATGGATTTGCTTCTATTTGGCTAAAATTTTATTAGATAAGATTTTAAAGTTAGTATTGTGTAAATTATAAATAGAATTATTAAGAATGTGGGATTTGAGGGTACTTATATGATAAAAATTTACAAATGATGGAGTAGTTACTATTAGCTTTATCCACATAAGTAATAAGAAATTTCTTTTGAATTTCATTAATATCCTTTTTGATTGAATTAAGCTTGTATGATTTATTAATTTTCTTATTATATACAGTGATTAAAGCATTGCTCTTTTAAGACGCTCCAGGGTTTGAATATACAAGGTAGGATCAAAAAGTTCAAAGACTGTGCTGATATCTCCAACCCTGATTGGAGGAGAGAGAAACTATTTTACCGTGGCATGGAGGGGGGGGGGGGGGAAGGGCACGAGCCCCTGCTGAACTTTTCCAGAGGGGGCATTGCCCCCTCTGGGAAATTTCAAGATTTTTTTTTAACTTCATATTTTGCTAAATACCAAAAAATGAAATTTTTTAAACATAAAAATAATTGAAAGAAAATCCTATCAACGTAAATGTCACACAGTCTAGTTCACATCTTCCTTACCATAGCTCCCTAAACTATCTCGCACACAAACAGGGGCATGAGCCCCCGCTGAACTTTTCCTTTTTTTTTAACTTCATATTTTACTAAATACCAAAAAGTGAAATTTTTTAAACATTAATTGAAAGAAAATCCTATCAACGTAAATGTCACATTTTAATTCAGTCTTGTTCACATCTTCCTTACCATAGCTCCCTAAACTATCTCGCACACAAACCAAGCTCATCTTTACTCCCAGGAAACATGTTTACACTAATGATAAAAACACCTGGTTACCAGAACTTTATCGACTGACCACCTAATTTAAAGAGAAATGGAATATTCACAGCCATGTTATTGGCGTTTCCAAAAAATAGCTATTTCCTTCAGTAATAACTATAAATGATTACCACAAACTAGAGATGACTTATTTTGTCTACCTAAAGAGATCTTATCTGTAATTACTCCTGGATTCATATACCAGTGCTGTCTTTACAGGTGGCATCAATTCCGTTTGAAGCTGCATACCCCGCTGGTGGTATCCATTCCGTTTGAAGTTGCAAACCCTGCGGGTAGCTTTATTCCTGGTGAGCACCGGACGTTTGGCACAGCACCATAGTCAGGCAAGGGCCAGAGGGAGCTAAGCTCCCCCCCCCCACACACACTAGGTATACTGAGTAGGTATTACCATGAAGTAGAGATGACTTTTTTGTCTACCTAAAGAGATCTTATCTGTAATTGCCCCTCGATTCTATATACCAGTGCTTTTGAAGTTGCAAACCCCGTGGATAACTTTATTTCTGGTGAGCACCGGAAGTTTGGCAGAACACTGTAGTCAGGCAAGAACCAGGGGGAGCTAAGCCCCACCCCACCCCCCACCCCCAAGAGATATACTCAGCCCATCCACCTGATAAAAATAGTAAAGTTTTAGTTGTGATAAGAAATGTCAACCAACATGTCATCCAAATTTTGCATAAAAATATTATTTATGAGATTTTTTTTATAAATTGCTTTGTTTTAAGGATTTTTTAATTTAGACAAATGTGTGGTTGTAGTGATGATCAATTTATTTACATATTTAATTTAAAAATATTTAAATATTTTGGATACTTTTGTATTATTGCTTGGTTCATTGTTTTAATTTATTGTGTCAGAATCAACTGATAGGTAGTTAAGAGTTGATATTAAGCGTTAACGTGTATTAACTTTCAGATTTTTTTTTTTTTGATTAATTAACAGCTTTGCTACTAGTTAATTCTTATATTAAAATCCATTGTAATTATTATATATTATAATATTGATGCATAGTAATTATATGGATTTTCCTAATTAACTCTTAGCTTACAAATATAAATAGGCCTAAAAAGATTAAAAATATTTATTGTACAATAAATAAAACTGCTGATATCTTTCTTTCGATCCAGCCCGTCCGACCTACACGAAGGTATAAGATATCTGTTTAGACCACCGGGATAATGCCATCTAATTTAGACTAGAACCCAGTGAGGGCGACATCCACAGGGACCGACCCTCCTTCCTTTGCTATCAACTGCTCGGAAGGACCCACAAATGTAATGTGCTCGTACACGGGAACAGGTTCAGAAAAGCTGAAAATCGAACTCGGGTCCTCCAAGTACAATCCCCGTGACTTAACCACTTGGTTATCTCACTCCAAAACTGCTGCTTGTAAGACAATAACTTACAAAACTTCCTTGAGAAAAGCATATATATGTTAGTTAGGTGACTACAGTTGCTTCGATGGTATTATAACCCCCCTTTTTCAGGCCAAAATAACAGTATGCGCTCTTAACAACCACTACTGCCGTTCGCTGGGGAAATCCTTATGAAACCCAATTTCATATTTCTGAGTTTCGGGAGCCAGATTTTTCTGTATCTAGCATAAGCCCTGAATATACTACTTTCTATGACTTCAACTCTACTAAAATAAGAGTAACAATAATAAAAATAAATTGTTTGGTTTGTTATAGGTAAAGATGTATGTTATTAAATATATAAAAATATTAAAAAAATGCATAATTAACCCAATTTAAAAAATATTTCTTATATGTAATATTAAAAATTATTTAAAAAATACCTGTTTATAACTAAATGGACGAGTACCATGAGATAAAAGAGACAATTTGGTAGACAGAGTTAAGCATAATATTTAGTGGCTGTTAGAGTATTTTCCATCAGCCAAATTCCTTGTGAATAAACAATTATTTATTATATTTTTATAAATTTTACAGAATTTAATGCTGAAAGAATAGGCTTCTAAAAATTGTACCTGCAGTTTTATCAGAATAAGTGAAATGTCAATTGTACCCTTCTAATTCTTATCTATCCCTTATCTTCAAAATAAAGCTTTATCACATTCCTCTTCAAAATTAGAAAACTAAATTAAACAAAAACTTATTGTAAAGTTACCTGGTTTTCAAAAAGCATTGTGGAAAAAGAGTATTACATTTCATTTTCACATGAATTAAAAAAAAAAAAAAAGAAAGCAGAAAATTTTCATTTACAGGAAAATTTTTCGATCCACATCTCTGCCAAATAGTATAAAAGTTAACTCTTTAACAATGAGACATTGCCTTTCTATGCTGTGAGTCTAAAGACATTTTTCTTTATTTTAAAAATTTCAGATTTTGAAATGTAAATTTGTTTTATGTTAATGTTATGTTTTTTTCATAGAATAATTTTTTAAACAATAGATAAAATAGTGGTAATAAATTAATAAACAATATTTCTTAAGAATTTATTTATTCTTTCAAAAACTCAAATTGTGTTTTAATAATCAGTCGCGAGGAAACTATTCACTCTTTTTCAACCTTTTCCCACCTTAAAAATTGTCATTAAAAATTTTTTTTCCTTCTTAGGGTAGCAGGTATAAAATTATACATCAACAATTTGAAACAAGTTTTCATTTATTTATAAATTTATTAACGATATATTTTATTTTATGCTTTTTTTGACTTTTTTTTTAACTTAGGAGAAAGTTCTATAATCTCAGAAAGTTTTTAATCATATTTGATATATAAATTAAATATAACATAAATTTCTACTTTCGTAAAATTGCATAATCAGACTTGCTTCGTGGCTACTGTACAATAATATTAATGGTTTTGTTGAATTTACCCTTAGGTTTGGAGTAAGAAATGAAAGACTATTTGATTTCCAATTTAGTGGAAAGTGGAGAAATTGAAAAGTAAGTGTTTTAACAGTACTTATGTTTGATCATGTGCAGGTTAAATTTATTACATCTGCCAGTTTTCATTCTTGAATTTCAAAAGGGCAGGGTGCTAACTTCCAAAAAAGGATACACTTAAAGGGTATATGAAAGGGGTACTTAAATTTATTACATCTACCAGTTTTCATTCTAAAATTTCAAAAGGGCAGGGTGCTAACTTCCACAAAAAGACATACATAAAAGGGTATATGAAAGGGGTACATATTTTCAAAAGGACACAATTATAAATTTTAGTTAAAGAATGCATTGCATAATGTAGCCCACACATATATGCAAAATAGATACATATAATTTATCTGTTTTACATATTTATATAGAAATAATTAGTGATGCAAATAAAAGTATAAAAGATTCAAAACCAAAGGATATATTGTACTGTTTGATACTGTTAGAAAATAAAACATATAATTACGGGCAAAGATTTCTTTTATTTAAATAATTAAATTGTAACAAATGTGATGTAACAAATTGGCTACAAATATTCAGTTTGGCTAAATAGTTTTTATTTTTCGCATATTAAAAAGAGAAATGGGGTGATTAATTTCAAAACTCAAATCAAAAATATATAGTCATTATTAAAACAAAATTATAAACATACAGAAAACTCATTTTATAATTACCCATCTCGTACTTTATAATCTTTATAATTTTTTTCTAATTGCACAAATTGAAGATAATAATGTAAACAGTGTTTCTTTCAAGTATACCTCCGGGGGAGCCATTTTATGTTAACCTAGTTTCTATGTGACATAGCATTTACATATATTTATATAAGGCAAATAGAAAACTTACCCTTCCCCCACAGTCAAAAAGTCCTGAAAGAAACACTGAATGTAAACTCCCATATAATATAGATTACTTATTTAAGGGTGAGCGTCAGTAAATCTTTTGCCCTATCCGCACTTTGTTAACTTTCGCGGCACACAATTTTTGCAGAAATACTGCTCAAACAGTTGTGAAATATTTTCTGAAAGATAAAATGCAATGTTTAGATTATATTAAAACTAAATTTAATATCCAATAAAACATAGAATATATTTTTTATTTTAATCCAAAATATTTTTGGTGCTGCCATCTGTTGTCGTAATTTAATTCATACCGACTATTTTTATATTTTAATGAACATTTTTAAATGTCTATTCCGTCTAATATGCTATTAAATACAACAGATCATATATAATAATGCCACAATCACGGAAACGTAATTGAACTTGGACTTGAAGACAAAGGAACTTGAAGACAAACTGCAGGCCTCAGTGATATACATTCAGATCCCCTTATCAAATTCATAGAATGAGAAATTACCGTTCCATGATTGTGGCATTATTATATATGATCTGTTGTATTTAATATTGTATTAGAAGGAATAGATATTTAAAAATGTTCATTAAAAAATAAAAATAATCGGTATGAATTAAATTACGACAACAGATGGCAGCACCAAAAATATTTTGGATTAAAATAAAAAATATATTCTATGTTTTATTGGGTATTAAATTTAGTTTTAATATAATCTAAGCATTGCATTTTATCTTTCAGAAAATATTTCGCAACTGTTTGAGCAGTATTTTGAAAAATGTGTGTCGCGAAAGTTAACAAAGCGCGGATAGAGCAGAAGATTTACTGATGCTCACGCTTAAGATCAAAAAAGTAAATAGAAATACTTGTTATACCATCATTTTATATGCACAACCATACATTTTTATAATATCACAAAAACCCACTTGAAAGGGGAAGTCTCAAAGCAAGGAAGAATCTAAATAATAAGGCCATTCAACCCAGTTTTGGCATGTACAAAATATGGCTTTCTGCACAAATAATAAATAGAGAGATCACAAGGTAAAATGTTGTGCAAATCAAGTGAAGTAAGCAGACATGCATTTCGGAAATGCTTGCATTTCTTTCTTCAGTGCGATCACAAACTTAGAACTGAATACCAAATGAAGACTTGGCTGTACCACACAAATAGCAACACTGAAATCATTTTGATTCTTGATTGGAATAGTCATGCACTTATTTCATGTTTAGACTTCAGCTCTAAGCTTGTTCGCACTGAAAAATGAATTCCATTTCCAAAAAGTATGTGTTGTTGAGACCCAGATCGTCCGACCTACCAGAAAGGTGTAAGGTAACTGTTTGGATGGCCGGGAAGTGCCACCCAATTTAGACCGGAACTCAGTGGGGGAGGTATCCACAGGGACCATACCCTCCTTCCCCTACCAACAACCTCTCGGAAGGACTTATGGACCCACATGTTTAACATGATTATACGCCGCGTGAACACAGCGGCAGTTTTGGCAGTGGCGGGAATCGAACCTGGGCCTACCGAGTGCAATTCCCGCGCGCTAACCACTGAGCTATCCAAAAAGTATGTGTATGTCTGCTTATTACACTTAGTATTTTAGGTTGTGATCTAGTAAGTTATAGCCTTGGCAATTTTTGCTCTGGTGTTTGGAGGTTCGATTATAAATTAATTTGTGAAAAATTGTTGTTACTTTATCAATGAATAAAAGGTGTTGAAATAAATGTGACATTCTAGTTTCTCCCACAAAATTTTCAGTCTCCATGTTTATGCTTCAGAAAGCGGAAAGCAGTGACTGAAATTGGCACACTATATTTAAAAATAGGACATTGGCTACATTTTGGTTAAGGATTATGGAATCAATGAGAAGATAATTGTTTTTGGACCATTTGGACCAAATTCTACTTATAAAGCATATTTTTTTTGCCATTACTTTTTGTTAAATAAAAAAATAATTGTAAAAGTAAATAAATTAAGAAAAGTCATAGTGATTATAAACAAGAGACATAAAACTTAACCCCCCCCCCCCACCTAATTATATATTAAATTTTCTTCTGACGATAAATTAACATATAAGAACTCTTCGGAAAATGGTATTCATTGGGTATTATTATACTTTGAGTAATTATGATTATTTTCCCATGCAAATATGATGTACATATTTACATTGAAATATTGTTTACAGTTTTAAATTATAACTAATGGTATTTAGAAAGAGAAATTATGTATAAATATTATAATATTTTTTACTTCCAAACATGCATTTAAACAAAGCATAAATATTAATTTGATTTAAATTACTGACTTTTTTCAGATTTTATAGTGACATGCTTCTTAGCCAATCAGATTAATGCAATTTTTCTCAATGTCAATTGACAATGCAAAAAGCAGAAATTACTAGTTCAAGTTTAGACAATTTTTTAATTTTTGTTAATTTACAATATTAAAGTTAGGAGAGAAAAAATATTTTTAGTCAATCAGTGAGTTTTGCTATTGGTGCATTCTCACCAGACTCCATGAAATGAAAGGTATCGTACTCTTTAATGTGAAGGTGGAAAAGGCTAATTTAATTTTTTATATTTCTTGAAAGTACTATTTGACCAGAAGTAAAAGTGATTAACATCATTAAATAGTTCGACATTTACCATACAATGTTTTAAAAACTGAAATCAATAAATATTATTACAAATTTTTGAATTGTTGAAAATAACTTATTGGAACAAGATGAAACAAGAAAGATCAATCATGCATAAAGCATTAAGAAACATTTTCCAATTGAAATGTAATTTTATTTAAACATCTCTAAAATACGATACATTCAGTGCTGATATTTTAAAAATTATTACAGTACTACAGTAATTTATTATACTTGAAAACTTCATCGAAAACAACAGTGCTAGTTATACAAAATTAACTTTATTCAAATGACGTCATCGAAATATAAATCATCTGCCTCTCTATGTAAAATCAATGAATATTTCATTCACATCACTTATAATCCAGACTCCAGAGCTAATTAATTTTACTTGATAAAAAATATCAGCAATTCTTATACAACTCACCTTACAATCGCTTAATTTGTTTACATTCTGCATGCATTAAAATTAGACTTTGTTGTAGAAATAATCAAAGTTTAGTGATTATTTAAAATAAAAAAATATTGTAATTGCATTGGCACAGAATTTAGATACACAGATAATAGGCAAAAATAAAGTGGTTTTATGACAGATGCAACACTAAATATACATTTAAATGATCTTTTAACATTACGATCTTTACAGAGTTGAAAAAATGGATGCCATATTTTATTTTGCAATGAGTCACGTGATCTCTTCATATATCATGGGTGTAATTATTATTTCAATTTTTATTTTAAAAACTACCCAACATATTTTGTTGAAATTTTTTTTTATACATTTTATGTGATAATTTGAATATTTTCTAAAATTTTTGAAGCAATTAGTTTTTACTTTGCCTAAAAAATGTTTGAAAAATGAAGTCCCATACGGTTCATTGTATTTTATTCTTTCAATCTGGTTAAATCCGAAACCAATTGGATGATATTATTCATTTTCCTTCCCATACGTCCCACAGACCATCTCAACAACATACTAAAATTTTATTTTGATAGTCATTTTTCGGCAGTTATTGTGCGAATGAGCAGACAGACATGGGATAACCAAAGTCATAAACACTTTTAAACTATGTTGAAAAGTGTTAAAAACCACATTCTAGAAATAAACACAGAACTATAGTGGGATAGTTGGAGTATTTTTTCTTATGATAAAAAAATGATATTTCAGACTTTAAATAGACCTAGCAATTTTATTACAGATATTAAAAAAAAAGAAAAAAATGAACTTTGTTATACTTAAATAAGAGTACAATTTCAAACAATTATAAAATAATTGTAACTAATTTTGCTTAGTATAAACTATATAGCTTAATATGCTTAGTATAAACTATATATACTTTGCTTAGTATAAACTATAAAGTTATAATATTCATCAAACTGTCACACACAGATTATGTTATTTGCCCAGAAAAGTTTTGAATATATAGAAAAATCAATTGATATGGAATGATTGTAAGAACAGAAATAACAATCTCTACTCTCTAACTGGGTAACTAAATAACAAACATATTTCACAAAATTCCTCCTCCTATGAAAGAAGGAATTTATAGAGTGGTTGGTCCCCTTAAGTTTCAAAACCACCAATAAGAAATCTGTGTCCAAAAAGCTTGCAGACCTGCAATTGCAATTACTGTTTCACATAGCTTTAGGGTGTTTTTTGGTATTCCTTTCTTTATTTCTTTACATCCTGCTGATACCAACATCATCAAATATTGTCACAATAATGAATGACTGTTGCTACCATGGAAATAGTTTGCATTTGGGGTACATGTTTTAGTGATTAGTATAAATGCACAAAGAAAAAAAAAAGAGGGATTAAATGGATAGTTGTCTTGGCCTGAAAACCATCTGTTCTGCAAGATACCACGCTGTTTCAAACAAATTGTTGCTTTCTTTGGAATCATTTCTGACTCGATTGGAAAAACAATTTCAATTTTTGACTGATCGACACTCGACTGGCAATGGTCAGATTGCTCCAAGCATCTGCTTACTTTGCTGGTGCCTTAAGCCGGCCCTGCCTCTCCCCCTTTGAAATGGGAATAACACTGTTGATTGGTTGCTGTCGTGTCCACAAGAAGTCAGATTGGTTCCTGAGCAGAGAGTACTGCATTAGCTATATCGGGGATCTTATCAGAGTAGAGATTTTTCCATGGAAATTCATCCACATTCTGCATGGCTGCCAAAATGGCTGGGTATAAAAAATGTGTTCCGGTGTCAGCTCAGTCTCTGGACAATTTCCACAGAGTCGATAAGATCTTGTGCGATCTCTATTTATCTTCATTCCTCTTAGATGTTGAGTTCTCAGTCTAGTAATTGTTTTGGTGATTGTTTTGTTTGCATTTATTTCATAGACCTGGTGCTCCTTTTGATAATAATCACTTTAATAATACTGTACTTGAAATATTGAAAAAGAAAGATTTTATTGTATAATGCAGTACAAACATAGTATACAAATGAATAACATCAGCAAAATTTTGAAATTCCGAGGTAGGGGCTGCCTATCATTTCTTTAGTCACATCTTTAGAAATAATGTTGTACTGGAAGTGGTAAAAATGAAAATGTCTATGGTACAATCTGGTACAAGCAAATGACATTGGTACAGTTTTGAAATTCTAAGGAGGTGTCTGCCATTTTTCCAACTCCCATTTAAAATGGCAATAATGCTGTACTAAAGTTTTGTGGTACAATCTGGTACAAATGTAGTATAAACAAATGGCATTGAATTTTTTTTAATTTCCAGGTGGGAGCTGATGTTTCCCCCTTTGAAATGGGAATAAAGCTGTACCAAAAGTGGTACTTGTAAAATTATTTTTATGGTACAAACAAATGGCATCAAATGGTAAAATTTCAAAATTCCAAGTTGGGGCTGCTATTTCTCCAAACATTGCTTTGAAATGAGTATAACTGTAACAAAAGTGGTACAAATGAAATTTTTTATCATATAATCCCGTACTAACAAATGCCACATTATTGTAATTTGAAAATTCAGAGGTGGGAATGGGCGATCAAAATTTAGCTGCTGATTCTGCCATTTGTACAACATCAATGTCTTTATACATATTTTGCATCTGGCTCTTCTTTGATCATTTGATGGAGGCAGCCATTCTGTAGAAATTTTTTTTTTTACAACCAGACACATACACTTTCCAGGCATCTCGATATTACATCAATAAATAAAAAATCTAAATTAAACATTTTCTCAATGCAGAATTATATGTTTATCAGAAATCTGTCATTGATACTAAAGATGGCTCGACCGCAGTCACAACCTTTTAAACATACCTTAATCTAAGAACATAAACCTATGCCCTTGATGTTATTTTGAACATGTCTTGCAGCAATGTTTACAACAAACACAATAAACGTGAAATCATCTGCTGTAAATCTAAACATTAGTAACTGCAAAACAAATCCTTCTGAAACTGCAGTTGATTTTCTTTTTCGTTTTCTGCCTCCTTAGCAATTTTTTATTGAACCATTACGTAATCACAGTGGCAGACAATAATTTCTGAAGGATTGTTGGGAATGTTTCCCGCTACAAATGCCTTCTGTCAAAAGTGCAGAGAAGATTATTAAATGAAGTTTACTACAATTCACTAGAACAAACATAACTAGCAATATACAAATACGTCTCCTCATAAGTTCCATAAATAGAAAAGTTTTGATTAAGGTATGTTTTTATTCATGCATTTCTATTCTCTTTTATCCTTGATTAAAATCCGTTATTTTGTATTTTATGCAATTTTTTCCTATTCCATATAGAACAATTTTTTCACTTAGTTCAAAATAGGCTATGATTTTCAGAAGAGTGTATAAAATATTTATCCATATGTATATCATAAATTTTTTCGTTTTTTAATATTTACGAAGGTGGCTAATTATAAATAATGGCTGAAATAAGTTGTATACATAATTTTATACCAATTATAAATTTGTTATAATAGCAATTTATTCGGTATCATTGGTATTGGATTATATTGGTTCTTTGGTAATCTGACAGTATCAGTTATTTTGTATTTGTTCTGTTTTTGTTTTGTGACATCCCTAGTCTGAGTACAAAAAATGCATAATCTTCCGCTGGCATGATGCACATTGCAGGAAAATTGTATACATAATGTTATCCAAAAATTCAAATGACTCCATCACTGTCATTCTATAGTTTGGAAAAACTTATTAATGACACTTCGCTGCTTTGACATCCGCAGTGGTGGGGAGTTCGGTTTTCATGTGATGCATTTTTTCATCTTGTTTATTAACATCAGAGGATAAATTTTTGATGTCAGCATTTTTCAATTTAATTTCTGTCACAATACCTTTGTCACTCAGTTCTTCACATACAACATCATTGCCATCACATTTGGTAAAGCTCCATGTCGCATTCTGAAAATGTTGAATTGCCGTTTTTTTTTTACCCACTTTGCAAGGCAAATCCTTGTCTTCATCTTCCCCTTTTGCACCCTTTGCTAGATCAGTAAAATCGAAAACAATTTCGAATGGATTCTTTAACAAGGCGTTGAGATTTTTTTAACATTAGCATTACATTAAGAGAAACATTGCAATTTACATCTTTGTTGCGCTTGTCCAAAATACATTATGTACAAGAATTATGTACAACTGCCATCTGTAATGACTTTTCAAACTCCTGATCACTTCTTGGTATATAGGCTGTATGATAGGAGCTGCATTCGGGGACAAGGAAGACAACCTTAATCCAGTGTAAGTTTTCAACATCTATATGTGAAGTACAGTTGTCAATCAAGAATAGAATCTTTTACTTTTTGGCTGAAAGTTCTTTATTCCACTTTCTTAGCTCTTCTTCAAAAGCAAAATTTCATGGGAAAGATGTCTCCCATGGACTTTGTTTGGAACACAAAAAGGCGAAGATAAAAGAACAGTTACAGTATCATATAGGTATTTATCGCTGTCCTAATGGCTTAACATGGATGCTTTAAATAGTAGTTTTTTAGTTAGTTTGTAGAAAATCTAGAAAAAATCATGAAAAGTACAAAAAAAATCAGTTGAAGACATTGATGAAGTTTGTTATATCTGATTTTCATACATTTTTAGGTTCGTTATATCTGTTTAAAATAACATTATATATATCTATATATATTGAAAAATTAGACAGACCAAAATTTTTGTTTGTTATATCTGGGTATAAGCCATGTTCGCTATAGCAAGGTTTGACACTATATATATGCTGCCGGCCATACACTTAATTGCCGCAAACCCCTGGGTTGGCTGTATGGTCTGGGCCTTTAACTATATATATGCTGGGCGCGGTAGCCCATTGGTTAACGCGCTGGAGTTGCACTCGGTAGGCCCGGGTTCGATTCCAGCCACTGCCAAAACTGCCGCCGTGTTCATGCGGAGTACGATCACGTTAAACATGTGGGTCCGAAAGTCCTTCCGAGAGGTTGGTGGTAGGGGAAGGAGGGTACGGTCCCTGTGGATGCCTCCCCCACTGGGTTCCGGTCAAAATTGGGTGGCACTTCCCGACCGTCCAAACAGTTACCTTACACCTTTCTGGTAGGTCGGACGGTCTGGGTTTCAACAACAACTATATATATGCTGGGGGTGCGGTAGCCCATTGGTTAGCGCGCTGGAGTTGCACTCGGTAGGCCTGGGTTCGATTCCAGCCGCTGCCAAAACTGCCGCCGTTGCTCATGCGGAGTACGATCACGTTAAACATGTGGGTCCGAAAGTCCTTTCGAGAGGTTGGTGGTAGGGGAAGGAGGGTACGGTCCCTGTGGATGCCTCCCCCACTGGGTTCCGGTCTAAATTGGGTGG
This sequence comes from Amaurobius ferox, assembly GCA_951213105.1. Taxonomy (NCBI): domain Eukaryota; kingdom Metazoa; phylum Arthropoda; class Arachnida; order Araneae; family Amaurobiidae; genus Amaurobius; species Amaurobius ferox. The sequence goes on from OX578138.1 coordinate 123,176,566, forward strand.
CACTTCCCGACCGTCCAAACAGTTACCTTACACATTTCTGGTAGGTCGGACAGTCTGGGTTTCAACAACAACAACTATATATATGCTGGCTTCCAAAAGTTAAGCACGTATGGTTAAATTAACAAAAATAGAAAAGTAAAACTTTGATTGACTCAAAATTGTACATGAAGGTAGCAAATGTGTTTATGCATTAAAGGAAACAAGAATTATGTACAAAGATGAAAAATTTACTTTTCATAAGTTACATGAAGACGTCACATTTGGGTTATTAACGAAAGGGTGTTTAAAGGCAAACAAACTAAACAAAATTTACATTAATATGGTATGTGACTACCCCGGACCTTCACACAAACTTTACACCGATTTTCCATGCTTTCAATGAGGTGATCAATCATCGCAAATGCAAGCAATGTCCATTCCTCCAATAGGGCAGTTTCCAACTCTCTGAGACTGGCTGGAGGAAGTAAGTATGCAAAGACAGCATGCTCGAGGGCATCCCAAAGGTTTTCAATAGCACTAAGGTTGGGGGAATACGTCGGCTACTTCATACGAGAAATTCCCTCACTTTCCAGGTATTAGGGTGCGGTAGCCCATTGGTTAGCATGCTTAAATTACATTCGGTAGGCCCGGGTTCGATTCCAGCCGCTGCCAAAACTGCCACCGTGTTCACGCGGAGTACGATCACGTTAAACATGTGGGTCTGTAAATCCTTCTGAGAGGTTGGTGGTAGGGGAAAGAGGGTACGGTCCCTGTGGATGCCTCCCCCACTGGGTTTCGGTCTAAATTGGGTGGCACTTCCCGGCCGTCCAAACAGTTACCTTACACCTTTCTGGTAGGTCGGACTGTCTGGGTCTCAACAACTTTCCAGGTATTCGTCAACGATGTTAACTCGATTGGAACAGGTATTATCATCTATAAGGAGGAAATCAGGACCAACTGCTGCACCGTAGAGTCTCACAATGAGGTCTAGGACTTCCGATACCGCCAAGCTGTCACAGAACCGCCTTTAAAGATGTGCAACTCTGTGCGATATTCCATTGAAATTCCAACTCACACCATGACACTACCACCTCTGAATGCGTGATGTTCAATGATGTTATTGGCCTGATTACATGTGCCTCATTCTCTCCAGACCCTTACACACTTATCTGATTCCAGGGTAAATCTGGACTCGTCCGTGCACAGGATATTGCAGCAATCTGAGACAGTCCAATTGGCATGTTGACGACACCATTTTAATCTTCCCCTCTGGCTTGGACAGTTAGTGGAACATAAAAACGTGATACTCGGTGTATAGTCCCTTCACATGGAGCTTTCGGTCCACAGTACTGGCAGTTATCGCCTTACCAAGTGCCACTGCAACCATGGATGTAACGGTTGTGGAGGTCACTCGTTGATTCCACTTGGCTACTATAGCAATATACCGATCATCAGAGAGGGTGGTAACCCTTGGACAATTGGCATAGGTCTCCGGACAACTGTTTGACTTGTTTCGAATTGTTTCCATAATCGAGAAATTACCTAATAATCAATGCCGAAGAAAATAGCAACATCTTTGATTGACTGTCCTGCTTCAATGCGGACAGCACGCCAGCACTCACTATCTGTCATTCATCTTCTTTCAGCCATAGAAACATGAATATCTTCCAAAATAATCCTACAAAAGTTATAACCACTTCATATCAGCATTTTAATGCACCTCCACAAACCCTTCAGAATGCTGGTGTCTTCAACGACTGCCTAATTAGTATATATCTGATCAGTCAATCGTGATTGGCTGTAACATATAATATTTGCATACTGCTATCTACATCTGCAGTGATTTACAGCCACTCAAATTCAAATTTGCTTTTGAAAAATGAAAATTTGCATTGCGTGCTTAACTTTTGAAAGTCTGTGTGTGTATATATATATATATAATATATATATATACACTGCTGGACAATTGTTAAGGACGGATCACAAATTGCAATGTAGCACAACATTAAGTGGGGGTGGAGTCCCTGCAGTATAAAATATTGTTGCCACACTGTTCAGACATTAGAAATCATTTATTGTTCTGGAAAATATAGGTTTTGATACATCTGAAAGGGAAAAAGTGTTCATTTGATGCTGTGTATGGAGAAATGGTAAAATGCATATGAACGACAGCAAGCACCTTTGAGAAAGATGTCAGTGTGGGATATGTCCACCGTGGAGTGCGATGTAACATTCCACACATCATGTTATGCTTTGCACAACATTATCCAGCAGCTGTTGAGGCAAGTTATCCCACTCCTCTGTCAGTGCACGGATGAGGGTGTTCTTGTTTGTTGGAGGATATTTTCAACCAGCAACTCACCTCCTCAAAGCATCCCAAACATTTTCAATGGGGTTTAGATCTGGAGAAAGTGTTGGCCATATGAGGCATTGAATACTTTCACTGATTAGACAATCCTGAACAGCGAGTGTTCGATGACATGGTGCATTGTCGCCCATGAAAACAAACTTATCACCGACAGCACCGCGGAAAAGGTGAACATGAGGCAGTAGAACTTCATCAATGTATCGTTGGCCGGTCATAGTCCCAGTTGCAATTACATGTAGGGACGTGCGGCCATTGATCATGATGCCGGCCCATATCTACCATGATACTGCATGTCGGATATCAGTCCCTTTCTTGGATATTTTCTGGACAATAAGCAGTACCACTCTCATGCGAGATCAGTTGGTGTCTACAATCCGATGACAGACTGAACCTACTCTCATCTGAGAATAGTACGCAAGTCCAGTCCTGCTCGGTCCAATTGCGATACTCATGACACCATGGCAAATGGGTGGTAAGGTGCAGTCTGGACAATGGGACACACACAACAGGTCTGTGGGCATATAGCCCTCCTTCTCCCAAATGTCTGGCTACAGTTTTTCGGGAGATCCACTGTCCTGTGATAGCAAAAAACTGATTTGCCACTTGCTGAGCTGTGGTGCGCCGGTCCCTTTTTGCTGATAGGACAATGTGCTTGTCTTCTGCAGGCGTTGTACTCCTAATACGACCTCCGCTGTGATGCTTGCTACACAGTTGTTTTAAAATGCTTGCCACAGCTGTGAAACAAGGATGTGGGTGATGTTGAACTCCCTGGCAACATCTGTTATTTTTTGCCCTTCTTCGATCTTTCCAATAATACGGCCATGCGTAAAATCATCTAAGTGATATCGGGAAATCCGGAAGACGTACCGAAAATTTCAAGTTCGTCAATTAAATCTTTCCCGTAAAACTTTCACTTCGAACAACAACTGTCTACACACATCGTCAAATCTTTTAAATCTCTTATCAGTGCTATCACATGACGTACAGGCATGGAAATGAAAAATTTACATACACACACCTCTTTTTACTGTTTCGCGCACTTATTCTAATTTTCCACATTTTGATTTCTTTCATTTTGTGGTTACTATGGGTGGTAGTGTCATCTGCCCTTAGCAATTGTCCAGCAGTGTGTATATATATATATATATATATATCAGGGATGTAGCTAGAAAATTTGGAGTGGCAGTTGTTTTTTTCAAAAAACGACACTCAGAATTATTAAGTTTGTAACTGCCATTTAAACGTAAATTAAAACTATGGTTTGCTGTATAAAAAAAATCACGTAAATAATTGTTTTATCGTATTTAAAAAAAAAAGTAGCACATTTTATTTATCCGGTTCCGCCGAGAGTCCGTACGTGGACATGCAGATCGCTGCAGACAACAGAAAAAGTAGGAGGCTATTTTGTCCCAAATATATTGTTTACTTATAACACTTAATATTTGCCTAAAACATTAAAATACTGTACCATTTAAGTACATTATGCTTTAAACTTAGTTCATGAACTTTTTTTTTCAGATATCTTTTGAATTAAAATAGTGTTAGTAACAAATTATAAAAAGAAATAACTTGATAATATTAATTCTTGATTAATGTATTAAATCTTATTGCCCCCCCCCCTCCAAAAAAAAAAAAAAAAAAAAAATACCGCATTAAATATCAGGCATAGTACTGGTAGAATATGAAAATTCAGAACACCAATTTTATAACATTTCAGGATAATAAATTAAAAAACAAAAAAATATATAAGGGTTTTATCCAGTGAAAATTACTTTATAATGAAAACAAATATTTATGTTTGGTAAAACACAGGTTTTCACTAAAGAGAGTAACAAATATTGTTCGTTAATAAAAACAAAAACAAAATATATTACTGAATTATATTCCTGCCAAAATTGTTTCTTTTTTATTTGCCTAAATCATTGCTTTAATACCACTTTTTGGAAAATATCCTTTCACAGAGTTCATACCCATTTTTTAAAATAGAAAAATTTTGTATTATGCAAATATAATTAAAAAATTAACCTTAATAATTAGCCATAATATGAAAATAAGCTAGTTTAGTCGATGTAATATGCAACATTTAAATGATTGAGATGGATGGAAAAAGATACTAACATACTCTAGGCAATTCACGCGAAGTAACTGAATTGCGCAATCACACTGTTTATGCAACAATAATTAAGAAATTAACCATAATATTTAATCAGAATATGAAAATACGCTGGTTTAGTTAATCAAAAATGCAATATTTAGAAAATTGAGATGGATGGATAAAGATACTATTCTACTCTTGGTAATTCATGAGAACAAACTGAATTGCGCAATCACAGTGTTTATGCGAAATTAATGAACAAAATAACATTTAGCGATTTATGCTGAATTAGACAACCTTTGAAGAAGTATAATTATTACTTTCATAAAATACGTGATCGAGATCTTAATTTAATTATTCTCAGCCGTAAATCTTCGTTAATTTGATTGGCATTACCCTGCATTTTATTATGGATTTGCTACAATCCCGGGAATGGTAGAAATCAGTGCTAAAAAAACGAAAAATCTGTCTTTCCGCGGAATTATACCATGTCTGGTTAATTGACAAATTTCAAACAAAAAAAGCCGGAGAATTTCGTTAATAATCCGGAGTCCGGAGAAATAATGAAAAATCCGGAGAGTTGGCACGTCTGTCGCTCACAATGCATCACAATCTCCTTCATTCGTAGTGCTATGCGATTGTTCTGGTTGAGATTCAAAAAGTTGCGAACGGCGGAACCGACTACGCACAGCTTATACGCAGAAAGTATGAAGAGAGCAGTGATTAATGTTAAAAGGGGGGGGAATCTTGCTTTTATCTAGTGTTAAAAAAGAAGGGAGGGGAGTACTGGTCGGCAATCGTGAGTGGTGGTTGGGGCCGACCACTGCTGACCAGTGTAGCTACATCCCTGATATATACACATATATATATTGAGAATTCACCCATTCTTATCACCTAACTTACCACTTGGCCTGAGTCTAATACTGTTTACTATTTTCGAATGACTGTTTTCCACTTTTCCTGAGTCCTATACTGATTACTATTTTTGAAAGTCTCCATACATATTATGTATCGTTCAAATGTATTCATTCCGGTGCCCACTCGCATTGACGAAGTGAGGTGAAATGCTCAGTCGCTTGTTCAACTTACACGCGGTGGCAGTGCTTGTGAGTTCATATTTATGTTCGAGGAAGTATTTTTCTGATTTGTAATTCAATTGATTTATTTTTCTCCTTTCACTAGCCAGTAGACAGTTCCAATGGTGTCTATAGTTAAATACTATTGCCATTGTCAGAAACTGGCTATTCTATCGGTTTTAATTCGAATTGTATGGCTGTCCTGATGAGAATGCAATTTCGAACTAACCCCCCATTTTTGTGTAGTTTCAATTGATTGTTCTCTATGTCTTAATCTTTTATCTTGAGCTAATTATTATTGCTTTTTCTCATTTTTGCCGTGTTTTGTTTTTATTTATATTTATATTTATATACTTTTACTTGTGAATTTTATATCCTAATATTCTTCTCATCCCCCTTTACCATTGTAGTGATATGTTACCTTCTATCTTTATCCTTAGTCTTGGTCTATAGTTACTCATTTGTAACAGATATGCTAGTGATGCATTTTTTTGTACATACAGTAGTTTATGCGTAATTTTCGCTTAAAATCTTTCAATTTTTATTTATATATATATATATATATATAATATACACACACACACAAGATTGGATGTGTTTCAATAGTAAGTTTATTAATGTTATAAAGTGTTTTAGAAACTTTGTCTAAATTGTATAAAATTTTATTTTTAGAGGTTTAAAAAACATAGATTAAGATCCTGTAAAAAACATTGATATGTTACAATAATTATTTTCATGTTTCCATGTTTCAATTTTCTTTCCAAATGAATAAAATGTGAAGATAATTCTTGTTACAGAATTTCTTGAGTCAGTGAATTGCATACACATTTTAAAAGAAAACAATTTCAATCGGTAACTTATTCATTGAGATATAGCTAAAAATCTCTTTAGACAAATTAGCATTATAAGAAGATCCAAACTTCTTTCCAACTGTTAAAAAAGATCGTAAATTCACAAAACATTGTTTCTATTCATTGTTTTTCAATGCTAATAATCGATTGGTGCACAGAAAACACCTTGTTTAATTAGAGTTTTTTGTTTCAATAATGGTTATGAGACAGAGTAAGTAGTAATCTATAGCCAGTCAAGTAGATCCCATTGAGCTATAAAGATTGTGAACATAATGGTGGCAATTGCATCATTAGAACACAGAATATTCAAGATGTGCCCCTGTTTTGATGTTGTTATAGAGTACAGTCATGTAACAACACCTTAAGTATTTCCTGTTTTAATATGTTCTAATCATTCAATCAATACCATTCAGCTTTCATCCTTTTAGTGTAAAAAATACTTAGCTGACTTTTGTTTGTTTTCAAAGAACCTCTTTTTTATAATTATTGGAGAAAATAAAACTTTTTTAAGCAACATTCTGAGTGTTGTCGTTGTTGAGACCCAGACCGTCCGACCTACCAGAAAGGTGTAAGGTAACCGTTTGGACAGCCGGGAAGTGCCACCCAATTTAGACTGGAACCCAGTGTGGGAGGCATCCACAGGGACCGTATCCTCCTACCCCTACCACCAACCTCTCGGAAGGACTTACGGACCCACATGTTTAACATGATCGTACTTCGCATGAACACGGCGGCAGTTGTGGCAGTATGCAAACATTCTGAGTGTGGAAGACCCAGGCCATCTGACTAACATTCTGAGTGTGAAAGCCCCAGGCCGTCCGGCTCGTCCAGAGGACTTAGAGCAACAAATTGGACGACCTGGAAGGTAAAATTCTGAGTGTGTAAAACTACACTTTTAATAAGTTTTCTAAATTTTAAATAGTTTTAAAGTGCAAAATATTCAACAGATCTACACACATTCCGACCGTCCAAACAGCTGCTCATGTTTCCGGATGAGTCGGACGGTCTGGGTCTTCAATACATCTTTAAAAGTGTAGTTTTACACACATTGAATGTGTGTAAAACTAACACATTGAATGTGTTGTTGTTGAGACCCAGACCGTCCGACCTACCAGAAAGGTGTAAGGTAACTGTTTGGACGGCCGGGAAGTGCCACCCAATTTAGACCGGAACCCAGTGGGGGAGGCATCCACAGGGACCGTACCCTCCTTCCCCTACCACCAACCTCTCGGAAGGACTTACGGACCCACATGTTTAACGTGTTCGTACTCCGCATGAACACGAATGTGTGAAAGCCCCAGGCCGTCCGGCTCGTCCAGAGGACTTGGAGCAACAAAATGGACGACCGGGAAGGAGAACACGAATGTGTGTAAAACTACACTTTTAAAGATGTATTGAAGACCCAGACCGTCCGACTCATCTGGAAACATGAGCAGCTGTTTGGACGGCCGGAATTTTAAAGATGTGTGTAGATCTGTTGAATATTTTGCACTTTAAAACTATTTAAAATTTAGAAAACTTATGTCTTATATACAATGGTTTCATTTTGATGTTTAAAAAAAAAAAAAATTGCAACTATAATAGATTATTTTAGAGTATTGTGCATACTTGTTATTTATTGTATTGTATAAATATCAATATTTTCAGTTCAGTCTTTTGTTTTAGATTAAAGAACTTATTAAAGGCACGGTTAATTGAACATGGTTGGAGAGATGAAATGAAAACTATATGCAAAGGTTTGTCTTTATGACTTTTTGATAAGTATAAATATATATGTTTTATTTTCTGTATTATACGTGTTATATTTTTCAAAGGACAGTAGGGTAGTTATCATGCCCAAGCAGGTGTAAGAATATAAACAAAGATATGTTTAAAAAGATAAACACACTTTTATTTTCAATGGAAAATCTACAGATCTAGGATTTGTTACTAACATAATTTATGTACAATAGACCAATAACAATTCCAAAACTAATTGAAATAAAATGATAAAATAATTGTGCTTTAAACAGGAAATATAATTACATAAAATAGCAAAAGTCTTACATATTAGTTCTATAAAAAATTAAAGTTACCATCTCTTTAATATATCACAAATAAGGATTGTCCTAGATTTTTTCCTCAAGAGAGAAAATACTTTTTGACTTACTTCGATTTTGCTTTCCAGATGAGTAATTTTTAACAAATGAACCTCAAGTTTCCAGATATTTATTAATTTTATTATCTTTTACCCAACAGAAGAATAAGAAATGTTCATTTTATTTGTGCTTGTCTGGAAATAAGCAAAATGCCTTATGTATCTGATGTAAAACTTTTGTAAATTTTATTGTTAAACCTGCTATATTTTCCTAAACTTTTATTATTTTCTGAACTCATTGAAATTAAAGTTTATTAGGATTGTTATCTTCATTTAAACTAAAGCAGTGCTTTCCAAACTTTTTTCCATTGTCCAGTTATTTTTATTCTTCTCCTTCATGACCCACTAAAATTTTTATCACCTATACTGTTCTATAGGTAAAATAAAACAGATTTGAATGTTCATACAATTTTCATATATTGTAACAAAGAAGCATTTACTTGTACGAAAATGTAAAGGAATCAAACTAAAACCAATAATTTATTAATGAGAAGTATTATGCTGTTTCTTGTTAACTAGGAACTTCAGATTTGAAGAAAAAAATAACTTTATTATTAGATCCTGTTCGATTTCCAATCGATTTCTATATTTATTTTTTTAGGAAAACCAGTGTTGAAAAGCCTGCTTTACACTAATAGGTCATGACAAAAGGCATTTTATTCCTTTTTCTGCTAAAACTGTGATTAAAAGAAATTTTATCCCTTTTTCTGCTAAAACTGTGTGCGCTTGATGACAAGACCATCCAAAATCCATCAGTGGTATTTTGTCTATGTCTTTGAGTGCTGTATCACATGACAGTTCAGTTATAGACTCCGGCAAAACTGTCTCAGATTCTATGTTCACTGTAAAAGGGTTCATTATCCATGCTTTGTTGTTGTTGGTTGTGTGTGTGTGTGGGGGGGGGGAATATTCCTTCAGTCCTAAATAATCTTCAGTCCTAGCAGATGTTCCTTAATTGCAGCTAAATCTCATTGATTGCTGGTACTCTTACACTACTCTTGCACTCTTTTTATAATTCTATTAGTTTTGTAAAAGCTTCACAATAACCTGCTTTCACATGATGGGACCACAAATTCAGTGTTTTTATTGCAGCTTCCACTGTCTCTTGCCCTTTAAATACAATTACATTGCTACCTTGTAATGTCAGATTTATATTATTCAAAATATAAAAAATATCACAGAAAATGACATGGACAGAGCTTGTTGTTTGTCTTGATTAATAGAATTATCTATTCAATTGTTCCGATTCAACATTATTTATTCGTATTTTAGAGTTTTATGAAAAGACGAAACCCCCAAAATGAAACACTTAGGTTTTCAAGAGTTAAGTACCTAAATCATTATTTTAATCGCATTATCCAAAGAATTATTCTTTATGAATATGTTTGAAGTTAGATTGCATACAAATGCAGTTTTTCACGATACTGCAACAAAACAGCTCTTCATTTCATTAATAATACATTTGAAAAATAGTTACTCTGTATAAAACATAAATTAATTATAAAACTTTTAACTCATGCAAATAGATTTCAAAAGTGGGAGAAAAATAATCACTGATCATCCCTTTTATGACGCAGTGGGAATTGTCACTTGTGAGAGCAAATGTTGCAATTGTGGGCAAATAGATTACCAGAAGAATGGGAAAACTCTGATCATAAAATGTGTGACTTTGTTTTCAAATCTGTAACGTTTTTGGGAAATCTGTGACCTATTTTCGATTTCGGAAATTTTTCATGACCTTTGTGACCTGTAGAAACTGAAAATGGTGATTTTTTTTTTTTTTTTTTTTACAAAATCAATGCGTAAAAATACACATTATTTATTTTAAAAAGTGTATTTTCCTATTTTATAGCTTGAAATACTCATATATAGGCACTATGTTGATCTCTGAGGTGGTGTTTATGATGCAAAAATTAATGTTAGGAAAATTTTATTAATTTAGCGAAATTTGTTTTTTTTTATAAAAATAATTTCCAGACTTTTAATTTTGGTCACCAGTGTATATATCAGTTTTTAATACATGAGTAGGCATGCAACTAATCATTTAAATAGTTTAAAAGGTTTCTGGAGAACAATTATACATCTGCTCATCATTAGTCATATGGTTGAATTTTTTACTATTGTCAATTTTCAGGTCCCGAAAACAAAGCTTTTTTTTTAACTTTATCATTTCTAGATACTTCTGCTTGAAATAATTTCATAGTAATATTTTTTAAGATTTCTAATAGATGACACAGCTGTTTAGTATGATTTAATGGAATTTTAATGCATATTTTGAATGTAAACTTTATAAAAACATCATTTCAGTGATACATTTGTATGTAAAAAATGTGTCACTGAAAAATGTGAAAAAAATTTTTTTTTTGAACACCAATTTAAGTAAATAATGCAAACATATCATTCATGATATATAGTATTGGTAATTATTTTGCAAAAATCTAATTTTTTTAATAAAATTTCTCTTTAGGTGTAAATTTTTAGAGATAACTTTATCATAGCTTTTCTGTAAATGGTCTCATTTTTGTAAATAGATAACATTAATCAAGGTTGATATTTCCAGAGTTTCTTAGAATTCTAATGATTATTTTTCTTTTTATCAAGGAAAATATTCATGTCATCTGAATCACAGAGTTGCCGGATTTTAGCCAGGCCAAAAAGAGCCAGCTGGCTTTTATTATAAACAGGTGGTTTACAGCCAATTCACATTAAATTTGCATTACTTTATCTTTGATGCACTCCTAAATGTTTTTTTACTAAAATGTTTATAAACTTCTATTAAATATTACCAAGTATACAAGATTTTATGACCACTAGAAAAATACAATGAAGGTAATGTGTCTAAAAAAAATATATATATATACATTGAGGAGAATGCCTTAAATTAGACACCAAGATGGTGATTTGAAAGCCTCTGTTACATAATGCATAGCTCTACATTACATATACTACACATTTTAAAGACTATAATTAATTAAACAGACAAATCACCACACATCAAAAAGGAAAGACATTTTTTTTACACACTGCTATTTACTTTTAATATATATTACAGCAAATTAATTTATATGTATTTAATAAATGAAATTATCTGACATAATATTTGAGAACATCCATATTTTAGTTCTAATTATTGCATTCTGATGACTTATAAAAACAATATATTTTAACAAGTTTTTTTGCTTTTGATGCTCCTAAGCGGTTTCGTAATTTATTCCAGACAAGTTCATATTTCAGTGTGATGTTTTGTTTTAGATTTAATTGGCTCTAAAGATTTGGGGTTGGGATTAAATCATAGAATGTTGAATGTTGAAAAAGGAATTTAGAAGGAGATAATATTTGAAGAAATTTTGGTGCATTTAAGTTCAGAACAAAAGAGTGAGCAATCAAAAAAGGTTAAAAATTGTTCTCAAATTAAAACTTGTTAAAATAAATTTTTGAAAAGTTTGATGCTATTCAAAAGAGTTGTTCATGCATATTTTATTCCCAATACTGTTTTCAATAGTGATAGTGTTTTTTATTAAATGACCTTATACATGATTTTAAATATTTATGAGTAAAAATAGGACTCTTACATATCAATAAAGTCCTTAAAATTAGTTAACTAATAAAATATATCACTAAGCAACTATTGTTCTAAAATAAAATATTTCATTATTTAAAGCAATAACATTTTTAAAAAAATGTGTTAAAGGCCAATGTAAACAAGTAAAGCAGTTGGTATGCCTTTTTAAAATTTAGCTGGCTTTTTTGCAACCAACAAATCACTAGCAGGTATTCCAATATTAATGTTTTCATTATTGAGAAATAAAGTTATTTATTAAATTCTAACCCAATAAAATGCCATTAAAATTAGTTAAAGACCACTTAAAAATGTGTAATTTAAAATTAAAATCCTTCACACTTTTTTACAAGTCCGGCCGTCCAAATAGATACTCAAGTCCTCAGGACGAGTCGGACGGTCTGGGTCTTCAACACTTTTTTACAAAAAAAAAAAGCCAATATTAGCCAAAACAAGCCAGTTAAAATCAATAAAAGCCACTGGAGTGGCTTTTATTAATTTTATCCGGCTTTTTTGCAACCCTGTGCACCCAAAATGACTTTGGGTAATGTATATATGACAGGGCTAATTAAATAGTATTAATATAATGGTGCAGCACATATTGAATTATTGAAAAATAATTTTTATTTTATTACATTACAAATTCTCTAAAATAGTTTACAAGAAATGATAAAAATTCTTTAACACATAACAGTACAGTCTAAGAACTAGAGCATGGGAAAAATTAAAACATTGTCATTATCATTCCTGCAGAGATTCCCCCAGTCCAGTCCAGTCCACCCATAGGGGGGACAGGCACCATTCAAGGGAAGAGGGGTCAGACCCCCATTTTTTTTAGAGAGAAGGCATGAAAAATTCACAGAAAAGGGGAAAATCACATATGGAGGGTCTATAATAAATGTTTAAGGGCCTACAATTTTTATAAGCGGTCTTGTGCTATGCAGTTTTAGAAGGGTGAGCAGCCTGACTGCTTTTTTGTTATGAGAACAGTGCCCTCTTTTCCCTTTTGTGATGAGAAAAGCACCCTGCTCAACCCTTTATTAAACGAGCGGTGCCTGTCCTGAAATGAAAACCAACCAGCCTTTGTATGACCTCAGTTAAAAGTCTTGGGACTCGTTTCCTTCACTACCACATATTAACTTCCCACAAAAAATAAACAACAAAGATCAATCATGCATAAAGCATTGATTATGAGACACTTTCCAACTAAAATACAATTTTATTTAAACATCTCCAAAATGCGATACATTCAGCTCTGATATATTTTAAATTACTACAGTACTACAATAATTTATTATATTTGAAAACTTAAAACTTCATGAAAAAAATTAACTTTATTCAAATGACGTGATCAAAATATCAATTGTCTGACTCTCTATGTAAAAGCAATGAATATGTCATTCATATCATTTTTATCCCAGACTCCAGAGCTAAATAATTTTGCTTGAAAAAAATTCAACTATTCTTATACAACTCATCAACTCATCTTACATTCACTTGTTTACATTCAGCATCCATTAAAATTAGGCTTCGTTGTAGAAATAATCAAAGTTTGATGATCATTTAAACTCAAAAATATTGTAATTGCATTGGTGCAGAATATATATACACAGAAAATACACAAAAATAAAGCAGTTTTAGGACAGATGCAACACAAAATATGAATGTAAAAGAACTTTAAAAATTGTGATTTTTATATTGGGAGAAAAAGATGGATGCTATATTTTATTTTGAATTGGGTCACTTGATATCTTCATATAATATGGGTGTAATTATTATTTTAATTTTTGTTTAAAAAAACTACCAAACATATTTTGCTGAATTTTTTTAATATATTTTATGGTATAATTTGAATATAATTATCTGAATTCCAATATTAATTTTTGAAGCAATTTATGAATTTTCACTTTGCTTAAAAATGTTTGAAAAATTAGGTCCCATAGGGTTCAATGTAATTCACCTTTTCAACCTGAGTTTAATCCAAACCTAATTGGTTGATATTATTCACTTACATTCCCATATGTCTCACAGACCGTCTCAACAACATACTAAAATTTCATTTTGATAAAGTCATACTTACAGTAGTTATCGTTCGGACGGTCAAGTAGACAAACAAACAGAATGACAAAGTCATAATCACGTTTCAATTATGTTGGAAAGTGTTAAAAAGAAAGTTTCTTTTTGCATTTATAATGTTTAAATTATCTTCATTTGAATTTAAATATAAAACACTTATATGAGTTTATATATAAACTCTGTGATTTCAGCATTTTAAAAATTAAAATACTTCTCTGTAGGTAATCCCATCTATGTTTCGAGTTTTTTGGACTAGAGTTTGTTGAGATATTAATAAAAAATGCAAAATTAAACCTTCCATAGAAACAGCATTATGAAGACTATTATTTTCCAAGACTTTATTTGAAGAAAATGATATCATGTTGCTTAAAAACAGAATTAAATCAAATATGTTTATACGACAGATGATTTCTATTTAATCTATATGATTTAAATACAAGAAAGATCAATCATGCATAAGGCATTGATTATGAAACACGCAATTTTATTTAAACATCTCTAAAATGCTATACATTCAGCTGTGATATTTTTTAAATTATCACAATACTGCAAAAATTTATTTTACTTAAAAACTTAAAACCATGGAGGAAAAAGTACTTTTCAACTCCATGCTTAAAACTTCATCAAAAAAGGCAATGCTATAAAATCGTCTGCTTCTTTATGTAAAATCAATGAAAATTTCATTCATATCACCTATACTCCAGACTCCAGAGCTAAATAATTTTGCGTTAAAAAAATTCAGCAATTCCTATACAACTCATCTTACAGCTTGATTTGTTTGCATTCTGTATACATTAAAATTAGGCTTTGTTGTAGAAATAATCAAATTTTGATGCTCATTTAAACTCAAAAAGTTGGCGTAGTGGCCGAATGGTCAGGGCGAGCATTTCCAAGCGATCGATCGGCCGTTGCTTTGTGGGTTCGAGTCCCACGTAAGACATGGATGTTGTGTGAGGTGGGCTCAGTGTGTTTTACCCCCCTCTGGTGCGCCTGGGGTAACATCCTAGGACGGTGAAATGGTTCATGATTCCGGCCGAATATAGGGTGAATGACGAAGAGTCTAGTGCCTGGCCATTTGGGAAAAAAAATAAATTAAACTAAAACTCAAAAATATTGTAATTGCATTAGCGCAGAATATATATGCACAGATAATATACAAAAATAAAGCGGTTTTAGGACAGATGTAACACTAAATATAAATGTAAAAGAACTTTAAAAATCATGATTTTTACATTGGGCATCCAAATCTCAAAATAAAAAATTTTTGTGAAAACAATACATTTTTTATACTCAGAATATAGTATGAGAAAGTAGAAATATAGTTTTCCTTACTAGGCGTTTTTTATACCATTTACAATAACAGGTGTTTGTTTGTGTTGAGTGTTCAAGGTCAAAACACAGGAAGATAGGATGGGAAATAAAATGTGTCTAGATTAGTATGTATCAGTAGCTTCGATCTTCAGAAATTTAATGAAATATGAGAGAACATATTTCCCTGATATTATTTACTAACCGCCTTTGGTGACTAGTCCTCTCGCTTTTTGAAAACGCTCATAATGAGTAATAGCTTTCTTGTATGCAAGTCTCGACTAACAATACACTCGCAGCAGTTCTTACAGTTGCTCATCAGTGTACCTGATTACTATGTGGGAACATGCAATCCTTGTAAATTATTATCAAACAACATAATTGAGTATGAGTAATTTATGCATGTTATTATCATTTCCTGAATGACAACAAGTATATCAAACATGATTTTGAGTTGGAGTAATTTATGCACATTTCTATCTTTTGCTGAATGGCAACATGCACGTTATCGTCAAACAACATAATTTTGAGTGTGAGTAATTTACGTACATTATTGTTTATCGAATGGCAACAACATAATTTCGAGTGAGTAATTTGTACACATTATTATCATTTGTCAAATAGCAACAAACATATTATTATCAAACAATATAATTTCGAGTGAGTAATCTATGCACATTATTATCGTTTACCGGGTGGCAACAAGCATATTATCATCAAACAACATAATTTCAAGTGTGAATAATTTATGCACATTATTATCGTTTGGCAAATAGCAATAAACATATGCGCATGTTCAACAATATGGGTTTGTTTACATTATTTGCTTTTAAAAAAGTAAGAAACTGCATTATTTTAAAATACCTTTTTCTAATAATACTTCTTTATACACAATGTTTTTATCTTATATTATAACTTTCAGATGATTAATTAAATCTTAAACTATAGTAAAAAAGTTCTTTTTTTTCGAGTTAAAAGTTTTTAACTGCATCTGTTGCTATTATTTATGTGTTTTACTGATGTAATTAAGAGTTGGAAACACAACTTATCACTAAGGGATAGTAATAGAAATGATGAATTTGTAGTTTTATTAAGTCAAAACTATTCTTGAAAGTTTAATATTTTTGAAAAATATTTTTTGTTAAAAATTATTGTATTCTAAACAAATACTGCAAAAAATATTTGTCTCACATATAATTTTTTTTTTAAGGGGCACAAAATTGACAATTATCAGAAATTCAGCCATACCCAGATTTTCTTTCGCTGTTATGCTTAAGTTCTGGAATATCATGTGATTTGTTAAACTTTCACGAGAAAAACTTTGGCATTTCCTAGAAAATTAAAATTTTTATTTGATGATTTTTCTCTAATGCATATTCTTTACTGTGGTGATATTATCCCTGTGTGCTTTGTAAACATTATGGTAGATACTTTCTTTGTTTTCAGATAAGTGGTACTTGACTATTGTTTTCCTCACTTTAATGTTAAATGTCCCTTTCAGCTAAAGTTAAGGATCAGGGAGCTAATAAAATCACTGTTGAAGAACTTGTACAAACAATTGCTGAAATAGGTAGAAGTAAGTGCATTTTTTAAATTTAAAGTTATCTGAAACATCTTGAAGCTATATACAGAGTATCCCAAAAAGATTGAAACACGCTTTAATTCTTTACCTGTTGGAGATAAGTGGGCAATGTAAATTGCAAAAATGTTGAAAGTAAGGTAGGAAATAAGACTACATTAATGAAATAGTCCTCCCATTAATTTTCAAAAAGTTACACTTTTTAAATTTTTATACTACTTCTTTAGACAAATTTGGTGAGCCAGAAAATTTTTAATTCAACAAGATCATTAAGAAAACCCGTATATCTGTGACTTTAAAATCAACTGAATTATGATAAATGAAAAAAAAATCTGACTTATGCTACTTTTCTGTACCATGTGAAAGGCTGTTTCATCAGTGAAAATAGGGATCATAAACAAATTGATGATGGAAATTGTTTAGATAAAAAATAAAGTACTTAAAACAGTGATGTGATTGCTATGCCAATTGCACCATTCAAAGTAGGCTGCACTATTCTGATACAAAAAGCAAATTTTAACTGATTTTGCACCAACACTTCGCTATTTCATGGAAATACCATAAAACGTAATTCTTCTCCGTAATTCTCGGAATGGAAAGAAAGGATTGAATCAGAAATTTCTCAGAAGAGTGCAATCTACTAGCAAAATCAGAGAATTAGTTTTCTTTCTTTTCAGACAGCTGTAATTTTTATCAGCTATGGGGCTGTTTTGTTCGGACTAAGGCACTACTCCCTACAGGCACGTCTCCCCGTGTCTACAGTCAGCGTGTACTTGTTATGTGAACGTGATAGGGATCATTGTATTGAATACATAAGAAAAAAGGAAAAACAAACTCCTCTTCAATTATCTATTTTGAAAGATCTATTTAGGAAGAAAGGGGGAAGCGATTCCTTCCTGGAGTGCGGTAGACACAGGGGAGCCAAACATGCACAGGGTTCATTTGTGTGCACTCTGGAAATTGGGAATTTAAAGGTGACTAAAATGTCAGAGAACATCGGTTTTTTATTCAACATTCTAAAAAATCTGGGAATTTTCAACTTTGGTAAACTGAAAAATAAATAAAAAGTACAAAACTACCTTATAAAGAACCCAAACCAATTTTTAAGCCAAACCCAATTTTTATGACTTAAAAAAAGTGTACGTAGAAATTGGCGAAATGTTTCAGATCACTTGATTTTTTATCAGTAGGACTCATAGTGAGCTGGAAGACGAAAACATTTGCAGTGATTGTTTTGATTTATCATTTTCCAGTGATGTAATCTCATTAGAGCGGAATGTCTTTGGATTTGAGCTTGAAATAGGCCACATATTTTGCTCTTTTGTTTATTGCAAAGTGGAGCAACAAGATCATTAACTTACTAATCTCTCAAAGGGGTCAACATCAGCTGCATTCGTAATGACTCATCGTATTTTAGAAAAATCATTGAGGAGTGGTATTTTATTTTATAAGAGATGGTATTTATTTTATCTGCTGCTCTTTCCTTTTTCAGCACAACTAATTATATAGCGATGTACAGATGCTAGAAAATAAATAAAATGTCTTGAGTTTTTTTCTTTTATTCGTAGTATTGAGAAAATATTGTTTTCACGAAAATTTTCGATTTCGAGATTTTGATGTCAACATGTGTTGAGGAGGACTTAAAACATGTTTTGACTATTTTTGGAGGGATGTTCATCTGGGGTCGATCTCCCGTGTACACGATAGTTGCTACAAATAATAATGGATTTTCATGGAACTTTATACTCGGCTTTGTTAGCGAAAAATCTAGAACTAAATAGAATTTTCTTTTTAATTTGAGCGAAAACTTCGAAATTTTTATTTTTTTAGCATGGCAGTATAGGACAAAATTTAACATAATCATGCATAAAAGAAGTTATTTATGGGTCAATTGATTGCGATTTAATAGTTTCAGTAATTGTAGTGAAAAATAGTTGGGATACAATTTTTGTGTTAGTAATGTTATATGTTCCCTCGGGGGCCGGGGGGGGGTAAGTCCCCCCTCCCCAAGGGAACATTATCAAACATGGTATCAATCGAAATATTTTTTAAAGCCCTTTGAAATGAAGGGTAATATGCTATAATTTGGATCATTTAGAACAATGATACAGATTTTTCAAAATTTTCTTATGAAATTTGAAAATGAAAAAATCCAAATTCTATAATACGGAAAATTTCAGAATCGGTAAAATCCTGACTGGTCCTTATTTTCTAGTTGCACTGTATATGTAAACAAAATTGTACATTTCAAGTTATTTTGAATGCTTTTTTTACACTGTCATGTATTTACGGCATTATTTTTTTAAATTGACATTAAAATAGCAATATACAGTACCTAGAATTTTGTTACAGACAATAGGGAAAACTCGTGGAATTTCATGCTGTATTAACGGAAGTTTACTGAATTTTTTAATATTTTAATAAAGTTTTAAGCATAATATTTATTTGTTTTAGCTTGATTAACTTATAAAATTTCTGTTTCGATTTAATGAGGGGGGATGGGGTTCTCTTATTTTATTTTTTATTGCACTATATTTATTTTTAATTTTATGATTTTTTTTTTTTGCGAAAGACCAGTATCCTTTTGGAAAAAAATAGTGCATATTTTAAATGTTTTACGTTTCTTTAGATTTTCCCTTAAGTTATTTTAGATCTTTTTAAAAATTATTTATTGTAAGTTTTTAATTTTGTAGATCTTTCCTAAAATTATTTATTTTATATATTTTTCTAAAAATTATTTGTCCCCTAAAATTATTTATTTCATTTTGTTAGATCTTTTTTAAAAATTTTAATGCAATAAAATATTTTTAGATCTTAAGTTATTTATTTTAATTTTTTAAAATATGTTTTAAAATTATTTATTGCAATTTTTTTAATTTTTTAGATTTTTTTTCTAATTATTTAATGTAATAAAATTTATTTAGATCTGTAAAATTATTTTTTCAAATATTTTTTTACATCTTTTCAAAAGTTACTTATTGCAATTTTAAAATGTTTTACAGATCTTTACTAAAATTATTTATTGCAGTTTTTTATATTAAAGAATATGTATTGAAAATAGATTTCTTTAATAAAAAATAAGCATTTTTTATTAATGTAATTTATATACTATTTTATATTAAAAGTCAATTGAAAATTCTAAATATTTATACTTAAATTCTTTTAATTAGATTTTTAAAACTTCATTGTCTTGGATTTACTTGTTATATATACGACAAACTGTTGAAATAAAAAATGCCTTGCACCGGACTGCTACAATGTCAAAAAATCTCTTGCTACAAACAGGGCCGGCTTAAGGCACCAGCAAAACAAGCCCTTGCTTGGGGTGGCACATTTTAAGGGCGGCATTACAGTTAACTTAGATAAAAAATCCTAAATAAAAAAAATCTTAATAAAAAAAAATCTTAAATAAAAAAAAGTTCTATGTCTTAAAAAAAAGTTCTGGGGCGCGAGCAACAGCATTTACAAGGGCGGGCAGATGTAGGCAAAACAAAAACACTGAAAAAGTATTAAACGTTTGGTCCCAGATAATAAAAGAGTGAAAACGGCTATCATTCATTCTCCCCGTGAAAAAAGAGGACCAGAGGGCTAAATGTGATCGCTTCCAGTATGTCTCCCCTAATTGTTTATCTTGCAACACAAGTAACAACTAATTACTTTAACGCACAGGGCGTCCAGTACAGCCATCAACAGCACGTCTAGGGTGGCATATTGACCATTACCTGTGAACTGCAAAAGCTTTTATGTGAAACTGGTTTTTGTGGGGTACTGGTAAACGATGGGGGTTCCACCCAGAATTGCCATGCCAGGACAAGGTACTTTAAACAAGGTGCCAGGATACCCATCCTCTGTTAATTATTCTCCTAAGCTCAAATCCGGAAATCATCTCCCCCAATCACCCAGACTCATAAATAAAGGACTTCTTTCACATCTATCTGGAAACAGGTGTCTGCATTGAAAGTAATTAGGAAACTGGATGAGGACAGGTTTCAAAAGACATCTTGAGACATCAGTGGACCATTGTAGAATTTATGAGACATACCCCCCCCCCCCCCCCATCGACTGTGAAACATGTGTTTATCAATCATTTTATTTTGGAGCGATTTGTTCTGGGGTGAATCAGTTAAGTCTTACGTTTCGGTGAGAAATGTCAAACATCATTTTTCTTGCAGCAAAGAATAGTTTATCGTTTTTCTTTCTAAATGTTATACAGTTGAATTTGAAATTATCTAAAATATTCATCTAGCCTTTTATGCAAGATTAAAATTTAAGGTAAGCAAGATATAATTATTTTATTATTGATTAAAAATAGTTTCTATTAACAAAATAGGCTCCCATCAAGGGGATTCAGATTATTCTAAATTCCACGTATAAAATCGGCATATTCCTTAAAGCTTGTGATAGTTTTTGTTATAACGACTTATATACAGCATCTATCGAGTCACTTTTTAGCTAAAAATATTTTAAATTTTACGCATTAATTACCTGGCATAAGAGCTATGTCGGTAAATCGGGCGTAACGAAAAAGAGTGAGATTTTGAAGGATTGTAGCTTGGCATGTAATAGTCGGAGGGAGACGGCAGTGGTACCAAGTGTTAGGCTGGGGATGTACGCGCATTGTGAGAGAGTGACATGTTCAAGAGATGAATGCGATCGAACGCGGAATAAGATAAAAATTATCAAGCAATAATCAGATTGCTAAATTTTATTTTTTTAATTCTGGCACTTAATTAACATTTCGTTATACATAACTTTATAACTTATTAGACCACTGTTGGCAGTTTGTAGAAATAAATGAAATATTTATCTAAGCCGTTGCTTCATTTACAAATACCAATGCAATAAGACGTATTCTACGTTGTGGACATTTCTTTGGTACAGCCCCTCAAGTCTTTTTCTAACTATTTTACATTAATGGAATTTTTGCAGGCCATTTCGTAAAAAAAAAATACCGGTTCTATTTTTTGAGGATGTGACAGACTTTAATAGATTGAAATGTTCTACTAAACTACACTGTGTCCCAAATGTCAGCGCTCTAGGACATAGGAAAGTATGTTGAAATGCCATCAAAGAAATTGGAACAGACAGACACGCACACATCATTCATGATGAGTTAAGTAATAACATATATTTAATAATAAAATGTATTAATATATATGGAATGGCATGCATCAGACAACAGATTTTTTTTAATCTAAAATTGAGTAGCATCATTTGTATGATACTAATATATTTCATTCTTGAGATATTGCACATTTTTTTTATTTAAAACTGAAAAAATAAAAATATTTAATCCTATGAAAGATCTATTCACTTGAAAAACATTTGGAACAAAATTGACTAAAAACTGGCGATATAGCAGTGTTTCTCTATTCTATTGCATTTATAAAGGTTAACAGAAAAATGAATTTCAGGGAAGGGGCGGTCAAATCTTGACTGCTTGGGGCGGCAAAATACATAGAGCCGGGCCTGGCTACAAACTGCTACAATTTCGAATAATTGCCTGCTATAAACTGCTACATTTTCGAAATATTGCATGCTACAAACTGCTACAATTTCAGAAATTTGCTACTCCAGAAATTGCTCTAAAAGAGTTTTTTGTAATTACATCACTGATAAAAGTACTTAATTATTGAAAAAGTGCCTAGTTATTGAAAAGTACTTAAGAATCCGTGATTGCATCTTGAGCTTACACAGAATTCGCAAAAATTTCTCCTATGTATTATCATCCAGTTTTATCTTTGTGATATGTCACAAATTTACATTTCTAATTTGATATATGGTCCCCATTCACAATGTTCAATTTTCAATTAAATATAACTCACTCAATTTTAAAGATGCAGATATGCAGGTTTTTTACTGATCTTGTTGAATTAAAAATAAAAATTTTCTGATTGACCAAATTTGTCTAAGGGGGTCGTATAAAAATTAAGAAAGTGTAACTTTTTAAAAATTAATGGGAGGACTATTTCATTAATGTAGTCTTATTTCCTACCTTACTTTCAACATTTTTGCAGTTTACATTGTCAACAGGTAAAGAATTAAAGAGCATTTCAATCTTTTTGGGACATCCTGTATAGGGTTGTCACCAGAGATTACCATAAAAAATTTTTAAAGCCTATTTTTGCTCCTTTGTTAAAATTTAAGGAGTAATTTTACAAGTGGGTAATATTTAAAAATAGTAAGGTTGTTATAAATTATTTTTTGATATTTTAAAAACTACACTTATTTTCAAACATATTAATATAAAAAGTAATACATTTAAATACATTAATAAATAAAACGGGCACTTCTGGAATGACTGTTTTGTTTCTTATCCTGAAACCTGGTCTTTGACAACTTATTGATATTCCTACATTCTTATTTTTTACTTTATTAACAAATTTTTTTTATCTACAAATATAAATATATTTTACAGGGTTGAAATTTAGGAGGGATATTCCCCCTTTAACAGAAATTTTTGGTGGATTTTCAAGAATTTGGGGGGAAAACTTCAAAATTCAGGATTTTTATTAGTAAAAAATGTAAAATAAAGATATTTTTAGTCCTATTTTATATTACAATATCACAATACATGAGACTACAAGATTGACATTTAGTATCTTCAACCAATGTTATTAAATGCTTTTACAGACTTGATTTGGAAATGATCAATTTTATTTTTTAAATAAATTGAAACCTCCATTCAAGGATGAAAAAGGAAAACATTAAAAAAAGAGAAAAATATATGCAGTTATTTTGTAATTAACATAATTTTAAGATGCAGCATGTTTTGAATTATCCTAGTGTATATTGTCCTGACATGCTTATTTTATTCAAAATATTTTGAATAACTAAAAATATTTTTCTTAAATACTTTTGATAAAATTAAGATGAGAAGGATGTTAATTTTTAATTGAAATTAGAGAAGCAATTTTAATATTAAAATTTTAAAAAGTAAAATGCACTTTGTGTGTCACAAAGAAAGAAGTCTTGCCTTAGAAGAGATTAGAGTAAAGAAATCTTGAGCAATGTATATAAGCACAAATAACACAGTAATGCATCATTATTGTTATATGTGCTTATACATTGCTCAAGTTTTCTTTATATCAAATTTTAATTTATGTTCTAAATATATTTGTAATGAACCCCAAATACTTCTAAATGCCTAAATAACTAAAACCGTTTTAATTTAATTATCTTGAACATAATAGCAAAAATTAAGCACACATCCACAACAGAAGGTCTTTATTTTACTTCTTATAAGATGTACAAAAGTTTTAAAAAAAGACCAGAGCGCTTTCGAGCATAAGTACGCTCTTCGGTGGCCGTAGAAAGTTTAGTATCCCTGACATCCCGAGCATGTTCTGCTAAACGGATGTCAATGGTGCGTTTAGTACTTCCAATATAAAATTTTAAATTACCATCGGTGGACAACAGGGGAACAACATACACCCCAGCAAAGCTTTTAAAGTCATCCTTATCACCCAGTTTACCAGACCGAATACAGTTAAATAAAGAAGAAATATTAGAATGTGCAGGTCTGAAACCAAACTCAGAACAAAAATGGATAAAGGGGCGGAAAATCCGAGGATTGTATGGAAAACTAGACCTATAAGTCAAACAATCTTTTAAGGCAATAAGTTTAGTATCAAAAAGGGTATATTTACGGCGAACTTGGAAGAAAACCTTATAAATAAACTCAAAGGAGTAGGCAGCCTCACGGCCAAGGCCAAAAATAAATTCTATTTCATCACTTAAAGCAGAGATAGATAAACAAACATTAAAAGCGAGATTAAAATAAGCATAAAAAGAAGCTTTTTTAGCAGAAAGAGGATGGTAATTATTTGAGATGGTGATTTAAATGATCTCCTTCTTCTTTTGTCCAAGGTTAATGATTTTTACCCTTCGATTAATTTTACCGTTGAGCACGAAAATAATTGTTCCTTGCCTTTTCTTGATGTTCTGGTTACCCGTTCTGCTGTTGGTTTTCACACTTCTGTTTACCGTAAACCGTCTTTTACTAATTCCTGTATTCCTGCTAATTCTTACCATCCTATTTCCTCTAAAAAAGCTTCTTTTAACGCTTATTTTAATCGTGCTTTTAACGTGTCTTCTTCTTTTTCTTTTTTAAGTGATGAAATTGATTTTATTTTTAATCTTGGCTATGAAGCTGCCTATTCCTTTGAATTTATACATAAGGTTTTTTCTCATGTTCGCCGTAAATTTTCTCAAATTGATATTAAACTTATTACTTTAAAAGATCGTTTGAATGATAAATCTAGTTTCCCGTACCATCCTAGGATTTTCTGCCCCTTTATTCAGTTCTGCTCTGAGTTTGGTTTCAAGTCTGCTCACTCTAATGTTTCTTAAGAATTAGCAGGAATGCAAGAATTAGTAAAAGAAGGTTTACGGAAAACCGAGGTTTGAAAACCAGTAGCAGAACGGGTGACCAGTACATCAAGAAAAGGCAAAGAACCATTAGTTTCATGTTCGACAGTAAAATTGATAGAAGGGTAAAAATCATTAACTTTAGACAAAAGAAAAGAAAGATCTTCTAAATCACTATCCCAAAACACATCATCCACAAAATGGCACCAAAGAGAGGGGTTGGATAAAAAAGGCAAAATCTCATTCTCGAATTCCTGCAAAACCGCCTCGGCCAAAATACCAGATAAAGGGCTACCCATAGAGGCATCACAGGTTTGTAGATAAATAGCATCATGGAAACCAAAATAATTTGTCTCCGTAACAATATTCAAAGCAGAAGTGATTGCTTCGATGGTAGGAGTTTTAAAATTATGATTATGTAGTTTTTTGATAATAATTTCAATAGCAATGTCAACGGGTATACTAGGAAATAAAGAAACAACATCAAAACTATGCAAGGTACTATTAGATTTAAATTTAGTTTTGTATAAAATATTAATAAAATTTTCTGTTGAACTGATAGAAAATTTATGGTTATTAGAAAAAAGTTTTAAGAAGAAGGCAAGGAATTTTTCTAAAAAATAAGTAGGTCCGCAACATTTGAAAACAATAGGATGCATAGGATGATTAGGTTTATGAAGTTTAATTTGACCAAAGATCTTAGGGAGTTAATGAGAAGTACTGAAAATAGCAGATTTAACATTGGGGGGAAGATCGATACATTTTTTAAGTTTTGCGATTCTAGCATTAATCTTATTGATCGGGAATTTTTTAACCTGAATGCATTCCATCCAATACTGTTCTTTTGTTGTTGAAATTTTTGAAACTCTAAAAAAAATAGTTTACGGTTTCTCCTTGTCTAAACGTAGATTCTTTTGTAAATTGTATTTATGCAAATTTTGTCGCTATATCTGGTCTATATATGAACGATTCAATTTTATTTCCGTGTAGCCACTGATGAAGAGTGTACTTATGCTCGAAAGTGCTCTGGCCTTTTTTAAAACTTTTGTACGTCTTACAGGAAGTAAAATAAAGACCTTCTGTTGTGGATGTGTGCTTAATTTTTGCTATTATAACATCAGACGTGATGCCAAATTATTTATTTATCTTAAACATATATCTCAATTTCATTGTTAGGCAATTTTAGGATTTTATAGTTTTATTTATTAAATTATTCGTTTTACACATTATTAATTATTAGGTAAAAAATCCTTTATTGTAAAAATTCTAACAATATATTTTTTAAGAAATTGTTTATACATCCTTGTTTTTGAGAATTAGCAATAGTACGACAATGTCAAAAAAATCCACTAGATCATGACAAGCAGCAATGTTTAATCACATGAAAAACATCATTTAGAATTTTGTTCCATATCTGTTGGAAGTTTTAGAACATTGCGATTAATAGGTAAGTGAAAAATCACAATTTTATTATTCATTTTTGATGTGTATATTTATTACCCGTCATTCCTGTTATGCATTTAATTATTATTAATATGAATAAAAATTTAAAAATAGATGCCTTTTGTTAGCACATAAAAGCAAGTTTTGCATAATGTATATTTTGTTTTTTCAGTGTTGGTTTTAAAATAAAAATTTCAGAACAAAAATAAACCAAAACATTATTCCTGTCACATGAACAGAATGATTTACATCACTTGAATGACGTACTGCCAGAATCTGCTTTGAAATGATGTTCGAATTTTTTTTTTCTTTTAAGGATTTTTCTGTAGTTTTCACAAATTCGAATTTGTTTTTTTTTTGGCACTAGGTTACGGCTTAATCTTATTATTTTTATTTATTTTTGGTTGGGAGATAGTACACAGTGGAAAACATTCTTCATTTAACAAAAGGTTAAGCAGGGTGCTTTTCTCATGACAAAAGGGCAAGGAGGACACGGTTCTCATAACAAAAGGGCAGCAAGGGTATTGTGCCTTTCTAAAACATCCTGGGGCAGGGTCGCCTATGCAGTTTGCATATCTTTAAAATACATAATCTGCTATAATCTTTAAAATACATAATTTGGGGTGCCTCACAGACATTCTTCAACTATGAGTCAACGTGAGTTCAGGGTAGCTAGGGTTGCAAATTTCGAGGCAATTTTACGCCTCATGATTTTGGTGAGGCATTCTATCTCAAGCTGTAGGAGAAGACAGACACGAAGATGTTGGGGCCCCACAACCCGCGGTTACCGGTAAGAGATTTTGGATTTCAGAGGTAGCATCGTTTGCCCCATCTTTTGCATCACACAGTTGTGGCAACAATTAATTTGAAGGTGACTGGTCTTGCCATCAATCGGATCTGATCATGTCTCTCTGTCACAGGTTTCAAGAGTGTACATTCTGTACATACACACAGTGCAAGTCAGGGCCAAAACAGTGCCTGTCTGCTAAAGTGTGTTTTCCTTTTTGGAGAGTCTGGTGTCGCCATCCTGTCATCTCTAATGGTGTGCATTGATCGTCACTTTAAGCCTCTATCTGCAAATTGCAGTTGTGATGTGAAAGTCCAACTCTAACAGTGTCTGGCTTAGAAAGGTGTACGACATCAGCAATTATAATATTTCTAGATGCATCTCCCTTTGTCCTTGGAGTGTACATCCACACTGCCAGTTATCGTTCTTTTGTTGTGCTCTGTGGAAAGCTGTGTCTACTGTCATCTCGTCTTCGGGCTCCATGGGGAAAACACTGAGCATTTCAATTAAATTAGTGCTGTGTTTCAATCTGCGAATTGCTGTGGTGATCTCTTCAAATTTTTAATCACATGTGTTTCACATACCATCATCCCTCCCCCGGCCGTCCATCTTGCTGCTCCATGTCTTCGGACGAGTCGGTCGGCCTGGGCTTTTGGCATACCATTATCCCCGGCCACTCAACTACCTGCTGTAAGCCCTAGGGCCAGCCGAGTGGTCTGGGTCTTCAACATACCATTATCTTTTTTCATCAGCCCACACATCGGTAGTTTTCCTGGTTCTTGTGTGACTTTGTCCTAATGCGTGGTGTTTCCATCTACATTTGGACACATTGCGGTCTAAATGATAATTTTCCATGGTAGAAAGTTTGGGCAGAGAATTTGATTTGTATTTTTAATTTTAATAATTTTTATGAATTTAATTTTGAACATATACGCTTGTAATTTTACATTTACTATTTGTTTTTTTTTTGCTTTTGAGTTTAGCTTTGGTGAAGAGCTTTCCAGGCAGGCCAAACTCTAGTCTTCAGACCAGAGTGGGATCTGAACCTGGGGTTTAATTAATTTTTAGGTTTTAGATAATTTTAAATGATTATGTTTTACTTTAAATTTTATTTAAGTACTAATGATTTAGAAGCAGTTTTTGAAGCTCTAAGTTCAAATGTTTGTTTAAAAATAAAGGTAACTGTTTTTGAAGCTCTTAACTTTTAAATGTTTGTTAAAAATAAAAGTTTAGTTTGGCACAAATCCTGTTCTGTTTATTTATTTATTGTGTTAGCTTTACTGATAAAATTTTAGATACGTAAAGGTAAGTGGATCTTGGGAGTTATTCAAGTGGTTTGTTTTGAATTGGTATGAATAGTTTGGAAAGTAAATATTGAGTAAATGAGCACAGACCAAGTGTTTAGAAAAAAATAAGAAACTTTATTATTTCAGCTTATTAGAAAGAATTTTGAAAGTTAAAATATAATTCACTATTATACGATCAGGCAATTTAAAATAATAACTTTAGTTTAATCTAAATAAATATAGCATCTTAAATATAAATAATCATTAATAAATTAAAAGATATACCAAAAACGACATAACTGCTGTGTTGATATGACATGGAATGACCCATTTGGCAATAAAAATGTCCAAAATGTTTACATTCTTTACAACACTCCAATTTCAGCGAGAGATACAATAGATGTTATTTGCATAAAAAAAAAATCATGTTTTAAATCATTGGTGTTTAAATCAGTGAACCTTCCTGCTGATAATGGATAGAAAAATATCTGAAGGACTTGTGTTTATGTTCTTTCACATGCAAATTACCCTAATGTTTTAAAAGGAACTCATTTGAAGTATTATCATGTTAGTGAGATGCAAAAAATTTTCTTGATAAAATATTTATATACAATTTATGTTTTAATTAGGCAAAGAAAGGACTTATTCTTTTCTAGTCATTAACAAAAGTGTTCTGAAAATTATGTAAATATGCACTAAGAATAGAATATTTTCTATGTGATATTTGACACTTTGTATTAATAATAGGATATTTTAATAGTGTTAGCATTACTGAGAACATTGATAAGCAATATTCGGTTTTATTTCACCTATCTTTGTATGTTACATGGTAATGCTGTGTACCTTCAAATGATTGGAGTACTGCAAGGATCCACTAGTAGCTCTATGCTTACCAATATTTATCTTTACTTTTACGAAAGACAATCCACTCTGTTTACACATAACATTTCTATTTTTCGCTACATTGATGATGTTTTTCTTTGTTTTTATACTGCACATGATACTTTACCCACACTTAATATTTATCCATCCAATCTTGAGTTAATACCTAATGAATCCCACCCTTCCCAATCTGTAAATTATCTTGATATCACCATTTATATACAAAGTAACTCATTCTATACTACTATTTATGATAAGAGACATCAATTTAAATTTAATGTAAAATTCTTCCCCCATTATTCTTCTTGCCTTAGTAACCACGTTCTTAAAAATCTAATCATTAGCTATTTGCTCCACATCAAACGCATGGATAGTAATAAGTGTACACTATCACATATTAATCGTAACAAAAGTCTATGCTATATGTACATTTTTCCCACCTTATTTGTAGATCGCAGTATAAGTACGATACTCAATAATAGTGGAAATATTATAAAATAAACACCGCCCCGGCAGGCAAAAATAAAAATGTGCAAATATTACAAAAACAGTAATTTCGGTTACACAAAAAACATGCAAAATTAAAAAAACAACCACCTCGGCCGTTAAAGAAAAATGTTTAAAACATTAATAAAACCGTTAAGGCGGATATCTAAAATGCAAATAAAACAAAAACAGGCTACGGCTCTAAAAAACACTGTTATCCATACTTTAAATGTTTTTGATCGTAGTGGTTGGTCACTTCTCGGCTAGTTTCTGAACTCTTGGGTTTGTCTCACCGAAAATATGTACAACTACTTCCATTCTCTCTGGTCTGCTCCATTCCATTGTGGTTTTTCGCATGGTAAGCATTCAAGCTGGATCACATGGTGGACTCCCATGAAGATTATTCACGCTGGCGGCCTTCAGACTTGTGAGTTTCCCATATTTTGCATGTTTGTGCACTACATTTTTCATGATTATGTGGTATTTTATGTTTTTAAGTTAAATTTTGTCCTCATGGGTCGTTTTTCTGTTAATCTCGTTTATTCTGTTGTTGGGCACAGATTGCATAAAATTTTAACCACGTGTTTTTATGCAATCATAGAAGCAATGGATTTTAGTATATCTGTCTAGAATGTGCCCCTGAAGACGTTTTTGGCAGATACACTATTCATTGATTTTTTTTTTCTTGTCCAGGCCTTTCTGTGCTCTACTTTTCCAGCCCTTCCTCAATACTTTTTACTTTCTGCTATTAAATACACGTTATTATATTGCCCACAGTTTGATGCTGTGTTTACTGATTTGCACTTCTACATTTTTGTTTTTATTATTTTAATTTATGTATATATATATATACACACACATATTTAATAAAAATATATGAAATTCCAATGATAGATTAGAGATAAGTTGTAACTCATATAACTATAACTTAAAATATAAGATAACTACGTAAAAAGATGTGAAAAATAGAGATTCATCAATCAAGGAGAGAATAAAATGCATATATCCAATCATCAAACTATATATATATAATCAACATATGTCAATGGTGAGATATCAAATATTGAAAAACAGAAAATAACCAAGGATTAAAGCCAAAGACGTGGAATAGCACTAGGCTTAAAAAGGATTTCATTTTGAACAAATTCGTCTTCAGGTCCAAATATCTATTCAAAAAGAACAAAAAGAGCTTGTTTCTGAAGACGAAGATAGATAATATCTATAAACTGCGTCTACTTGGTCTACAAGCTAGAAGATTGAAAAATAAAATAGGAATATAAAAATAATATACCTGAGAAAACTCTGCACATGTCCCATCATAAAGCAATAAATAACGAGACTACTGTTGCTATTTGCAGGAGATAAAAGTGGAGATCAAATGTTGCCAATCATGAGATATAAATAACAGTAATAAGTATAAAATGTTATAAATTCACCTGTAAAAACTACATAATAAAGGGGCTTGAAAAATAATGAAGGAAAGGAGACAAATGTCTAAAAAGATGTAAAAGGATTGTAATGCTAATACAAGAGAATGTTGATAACTAGCTAAGATACTTAGGAAGAAATTTAAAAATATTCAGCTAATTTAAACTTATGTAATATACTATTTACTAAATATACTAGATATTTATATTATATACTGGTATTTTTTAGGTTATTAATGTGCAAAGCATACATTTTTTTATCTGATAATCTATAAATTCTGAAAAGTTGATTAAGTATAATATTTCTAAACAATTGAATAATTACAAAAATTAAATGGTAATATTTTATTAATATTAAAATGAAATAGTCTGTTTTATCAAATAAATTAGTAACTATCTTATTAGATCAATAATTAGATTTAAATCCAAAATAAATAACACTATTACTAATAGAGACTTCATTAGGAATTAATTCCAAATTATCTGGATAGAAATCTATATCTATGGCATAGTTGTCAGTAAATACTAAACAAATCAGATCAACATATCTGTAAATTTTATAATCAGTTGAAGTAAATGTATTTTCATAATGATAAAGGTATAAATTAACTAACATATTGTTACTCCACTTTGTAGTACCCCAGAGACTTGTAAGTATAATTTATTACTTGAAAAATATAATCCTCTTAGACATTTGCCTCCATGCTTTCATTATTTTTCACACCCCTTTATTACGTAGCTTTTACAGGTGAATTTATAACTTTTTTATACTTATTTGCAATTGTGTTATTTATATCTCACAATTGGCTGCAGTTGATTTCTACTTTTATCTCCTGCGAATGGCAACAGTAGTCTCATTATTTATTGCTTTATGAGAGGAGGACTTGTGCAGAATTTTCTCAGCTACAATATATTTGATTCCTATTTTATTTATCCATCTTTAAGCTTGTAGGCTAAGCAGACAGAGTTTATAGATATTATCTATCTCTGTTTTCAGAAACAAGCTTTTTTTTGTTCATTTTGAATAGATACTAGGCCCTGAAGAAGAATCTGTTCAAAATGAATTCCTTTTTAAGCCTAGTGCCTTTCACGTGCTGGGCTTTAATGCTTCATCATTTCCTGTTTTTCAATATTTGAAAATGTTGATTATATATAATAGCTTGATGACTGGATATATGTATTTTATTCTCCCCTTGATTGATGACTGTCTATTTTTTACATCTTTTGATGTAGTTATCTTATATTTTAAGTTATGGTTATATGAGCTACAACTTATCTCTAATCTACCATTGGAATTTCATATAATATTTTTATTATTGAAATAATTTTATTTATAAGCAGTATTTGCACAATAAATTAAATATATTTTTCATTGTCTTACTTTATTACTTCATTACCTTTAGTTTATCTAACTTTTCATACTTGCTAAGTATAATTAACACTTTTAGTTTACTTCGGTATTTATGAATCTTTTAATATATATATATATATATATATATATAAATTCTATAAATTCTATTAAAAACTCTCTCCTTCAGCAGAATCACTTGCGAAAACATTCCATATTTTTATAAATTTTACAAAACTTAATGCCTTCTAAAAATTTTACCTGCTTTTTTTTTTCTTCATAATGAGTAAAATGTCATTTGTATCTTTCTTAAAATAAAGCCTTACCACCTTTTTTCCCCTCAAAACTAAATGATCAAAAACTTCTTCCAAAGTTACTTGTTTTTCAAAAAACAGTATGGAAAGACTATTGCATTTCATTTTCAAATTAATTAAAAAGAAAAATAAAGCAGAAAATTTTTCATTTCTGGAAAAATTTCCTGACCCACATCTCTAGTGGCTATGTTTAATTATCCTATGTTCTAGTGTTTAGACTGTAATGTTATATGTTACCCATTGGTGTTTTACCATTTCTTTCAAAATATTTTAGTTACTTTGTGGTGTAACAAAATAAAAGTTACCTACTAATGTTTCAATATGTGTTGCGTGTTGCATTATTATAATAATACTGATTAATAAGCCCTCCCATATAAACAGTCATTTTGGCGATGCTGTGCCATTTAGGTGACATGAATATTTTCCTTCATAAAAAAAAAATATTAAATTATTAGAATTCTAAAAAACTTTGAAAAGATCAACCTTGAATCTATTTGCAAAAATGAAGGACAATAAAATCTGGTTACAGAAAAGCTATGATAAATCTAAAAATATTAATACCTAAAGTGGAATTTTATTAAAAAAATTATAGTTTTGCAAAATACTAATTACTAAATATGTATATATAAAAGACATACATTAGAAATGATATGTTTGCATTGTTTGTGAATTGGTGTGTAAAAAAAAAAAAAATAATATTTTGAAATTTTGTACATTTTTGACACAAATAAACATGCATCACTAAAATATTTTTTTTATCAAGTTTACATTCAAAATATGCATTAAAATTTCATTAAATCATGCTAAACTGCTCGGTCATCTATTAGAAATCTGAAAAGCATGACCAAGAACTTATGCCAAACAAAAGTTCCTATGAAGTGAAAATGTTAAAAAACTTCAAATTTCTAAAAAAAAATTTGAACCTGAAAATTGACAATTATCAGTAATTCAGCTATATAGAACTTTGATGGTTCGTTAAAGTGTGCTTAATACTGGTCTCCGTACGACACAGTAAACATATCTATGGTACGCATAATATAAGAATGCAGACATGGAGGAAAAATTTTGATGGGACAATGCAGGGGCTGGTGCCCAACATGAGTGGGCCAGCTTAGCTCACTAAAACCACTTGTTACTTGAGCATCAATTTGGGTACTTTAATTTAGAGATAATCCAACAAGACAGTAAAGCAGAATAAGGAAATGGGAAAAATAACTATTCCCAGTGACTGACAAGGAGAACTGGGTGTCAGTCAGGCCGCTCTGGAAAAGTGGGAATGCACATCAACACTTTTCAAGAGCCAAGTAATGTTCTGCCAACGAGTTTTACTCTTCCCAAGAGTCACCAACCTTGGAAAGCAGAAACTTGCATATGTTGATATATGCACCTACACACTCTAAAAAGATTAAAAACTAGTTTATCACCAGAAGATGTGAGTTTAGTGCAGGACATCATCTAGTCACTCAGCGTGAGTAACTCTATCAGCCTAAACAGATGTTTTTTTCACCAGGACAGCTCATGGCACTTAAAAAGTGTACATTTTCAATAATTTCATGAATGAAGTGCTTTACTGTAAATAAAATTTATAGGTGACACCGGTATAAATTTAGAATGATTAACGGAGATAATTGTCATTTGCCGCCAATTCCCCTAGAGTTCCAGTAACTTAGAATACTGGAACTCTAGGGGAGATGATATATTACCTGAAACATGTACACAATTTGGAGTATCAAAGCAGAAAATCCAGTTTTAATTACCTGTGAGTGAGAACATTAGTTGTTTTAAGTGCTACATACACAATGTGTCGTTCTCATGCATATTGCATGAGCATCATTGGCGCTGACAGTTTGATAATTTTATAATTCTTAAAACAATATTTGCATGCTGAGTTTTGTGGGTATAACTTAATTTTTTATGGGTGCATATATTTTCTTGCAACAGAGTGTATTTAAATTATATAAGGCAGAATGTTTTATATTTCAACAAATAGTTTGATTACATGAAATATAAATTGTATGTTTTAACTAAATGGGACTAAATTTCTGCATATTTTGAACCCAAAATTAACTTAATTCAGTTAATTTATTTTAATATGTTGTAAAATATGTAAATGAAACTGAAATGTGTTAATAATATATTTTTTTACATATCTTATATTTATATGTAATATGAATTTGTACATTTTTTCTTTTCAGAAAAAGTACCAGAAAAGGTAAAAACAGAAGTGCTTTTGAATATGGAGGCTGTTTTTGAAAAATTACAAAGGAGAAATGATGTGAAAAAACGGCTTGAACATTGTACATAATGTTTTTTGTATAACAATTTATTCTTTTAGACCAGTAAAATTAATTATTGAATACATTAAGTTTTTTTGTGATGTTTCTCTTTACTTTGGATTTTTACTTCTGTTTCAATTCTGAGATTTAAACCATAGTCGAATTCACTAGGACAAGAATAAGCTTATGATATTAGATTTAATATGAATTTCTTACTATCATAGTGAAGGAACAAGGTGTTTACTTTTTCAAAATTAATTACAAATTTTAATTCCATGCATAAATTAATTTTAATTCCATGCACAAATAATAACCCCCCCCATCTTAAATACAATAAAGCTTGAGCATGTTTAAAATATGAAAGTCGACAAAAAATAAACATGAAGAAAACTAGCCCTTTTTTTGTATATTTTATCCTTTCTATTTTTAAAACTGAAAAGAAAGGTAACATTTTCATCACATGGAAAAATTTCAAAACAGGAAGTTAGTTATTATCAATACTTATCTTTATTTTAAACTGTCGATTTGCTTGTGCATTTGTTTCTTTATTATCATTAATGTAAAGGTGAATTCATCTATTTTTTGCTTACGATTGGGCATAGGGGAGGGGAAGAGAAGTTGCCTGTGTTAAAAAAAAGATATATCAAAATATTATTTGAACCATGTTACCTCAAACAAAAAGTTCTTTAATGTACTTATAATTTTGCATTATCTTCAACTGATATAAAAATTACAACTTTTAATCCCCCCCCCCACCCCCAAGAAGAAAGAAAGCTTCAGAAGTTAAAAATATAAAAACTAGTTCAAAGAAGCCACAGATACATACAGATTATTATATGAAATATCAATTTTTGTATATTTCATCCTTTCTATTTATAAAATTTAAAAGAAAAGTGACATTTTCTGCATTAAAAATTTTAAATGATAAGGAATTAGTTATTCATATTTATGTTTGTATAAAAATATGCCACTTTTCTTGTACATTTGAATATATGTCCAATCATTTAAATTAATTATCCATTAGATTCCATCATACTTTTTATCTTTGGGAAAAAAAAAAAAAAAAAACGAAGATAAAATAATGAATTAATTTTCATGTTTCCTACTTAATTATATATCATGAAAATAAATTTAAAACATATTTATTATGGTGAAAAAATGTGAAATGTAATTTAAACACAATTATTTTTTCTTTTAATTGTCTTGGAAAACATCTTGCTCAGATATGTTCCGATTTTTCCCCAGGAGTCTTAGCTCTGGACAAGGCACCCTGCTGGGTTGCAAATGAAGGAGGAATATATATATATATATATATTTTTTTTTTGAAATTTTGATTCTTAAATAGATCGTTCTTGCTGTGATCCATTTTCATCTCATAAAGCTTGAGTAAGTAATAACAAACTTGCATGATCTGGTAAATCTTTATGCTCAAGTAAAGTCAACCACTGAGAATTTCGTAAAGAGTAGTTCTGATGAATATCAGACTAGTAAAATGGCCACTGAAACAGTCAACATAGCATGTAATGTATTAGGTGTCTCACCAATTAAAAATATCTAAGTCAAAGTAAAAAAATCCCATGGAAAGACAAAACTCAAAAAGATATTAGCAGCTGATAAACTTAGCTGGCAAAAAGTTTTGATGTTGATCTACCATCAGAACCCTTCACATTTAGCTTATAGTGTGAAGACTACACTAATTTAATCAGAAAACTAAAGGGAAAATATAAAAAAAAGAAGTTCAACACCGGGGGTTAAGAAATTAAAATTTTAAGTCTTATGCCTCAAAGTTAGGCTACTAAAACAACTATGAAAGAGTTGGGCTAGCCAGTATTTAGTTCACAGAACTAAAGACCTCAAGAACATGGCTCTTTTCTCAATAAAAAGAAAGTAGGACTCTTGATTTGAAAGTGAAGGAAACAGTTTGTACATTCTTTGCATATGATGAAATCAGTCGCCGTTTGTCAGGGAAGAAAGAGTGTTTATCTGTACAATCTACTACAGGAATAAAAGAATTAAAGCAAAAATGCTTGTTTTTAGAAAATCTTAAAGAATTGTATACTGAATTTAAACCATCTAAATTACAAGATAGATTTTTCACAATTTATGGACCCAAATCATGTATCATAGCAGGCATTAGTGGCACTCATAGTGTATATGTATGCAGATATTCTCAAAATATAACACCAATAGTTTCAGCAATAAATATAAAGGCTGGGATAATAATTTACTAAAAATGATAGTTTGCTCTACAGAAGATGAAAGTTGCATGCTTGGAGAATGTTCTAAATGCCCAGGAACTTTTGTTTTGAATTTAATGCTATCAGATGCAGGAGAGCTTCAAACACTCAGTAATGATATTTACAATAAAAATTGATGAAATCACATTTAAATTAATGTTAATAATAAGAAAAGAACAAATACACAGGTAAAATAATATATTTTTGGTTAGGCATTTAAATATGAATATGAAATGAGAGACGGGTGGCTCAAAAGAGCCCAGTATATCGACCAGAGGTCTATTGTACTACCCCAGACAGAACAGATCCCTACGAAAAGAGACCAGTAGCCGATGCAAAGATGAGCAGGCACTTGACAGGAATGTCATTCAGCTCCCAGGGTTCAATCACATGTCGACCAATGTGCTCAAATCTGTGTGAGCAGAGTAAACCTCACATTCACAAAGAATATGAGCGGCAGTTTCTTCGCTGTATTTGCAGCCCCTGCAAAGCGAATCTTTGGTGACGCCCATAATGTTAAGGTGTCTCTTGAGGGTGCAGTGCCCAGTAAGGAGCCCAACAGCCCTCCTGATGCCAGTTCTGCTGAGCTTGAAAAGTTCCTTTTGACGTGTACTAGGGCAATTGCAGTTGAGAATTTTTCACTTGCCTTTGACCCTTAGTATGACGCCAGTTCTTGCATTGAAGCTTTCTGAAGATGTCATAAATAATTCTTTTAATAAGGTCATTGGGGATGCCCAAGGCCGGCTCAGGGCCAACAAAAGGAGTGCTTGAGCCTTTTCTAGCTAATTCATCAGCCAACTCATTACCTGGAATGCCCAAATGTCCAGGCATCCAGTAAAGAATGACTTTGTTATTACTTGCAATATCACAGAGTGCATCATAGCACTCCCATACAAGGGAAGATGTCATAGTGGACTTCCCAAGAGGCATGAGAGCAAGCAGCCTGACTGTCGGAACAGATAAATATTTGGTTGCTCTTATACTTCCTGTCATAGCAAATTCTACAACACATAAAAATGGCAAAGACCTCGGCCTGAAAGACAGCATAACTGCCAAGCGGATAAGACAGCTCTGTGCTGTCATCCAGGCAGCACACACTAGCACCAGTACTTGTGCCAATCTTCGAGCCATCCGTATACCATACAATACAGTTCTGTTTATTGTAGGTAGGAGTCCTCTTCCAGTCATCCCGTGAGGGGACCTGAATTTTATAAGGCTTGTCAAACGTGCATTTGACATGAATGCCATCAGGTGGCATACAGAAATAAGGATGACTAGCAACATTACTGTTAAGTTCATTCCAAGATAAATACCTTGAGTAATCTTTCTAGTGTTTCAGATATTTAAGTCTGTTCATGCAGATGAGTTAAATATGAATAAATAACTTCTTGTTTTAAAAATTTTTCATATGCTGAAAATGTCACTTTTTTTTAATTTTAAAAATAGAAAGGATAAAATATACAAAAAATAACCTTTCACTTGATTATCTAAATAGATTTGTTGTTTTATTGAGCCAGTTTTTAAATTATGTACCATACAGGGTTTTGGGGGGTGTTAAAAATATCATTTTCTATTGCAATATAGTTTGTACTTTAAAGATACTTTGGTTGGTCCATTTACATATTTAAATAATTTTTTCGAATTCTCATATCCTGGAGCTGTGTGACATGGGTTTATCGATGCATGCAATTGCCACACATGTTGGGCATGACGCGAGTACCATTAAGCGATGCGTGACATGATGGACACAAGAACACCAGAGAACATGCCAAGGAGGAAGTGGATTGAACAGACGCACAGACCCATAGATTCGCCAAATGGCTCATCGAGATCTATTTGCAACAGCCTGTCATCATTAACGGTTTCACTTGTGTGCACCTAAATCATTCACAACAGGTTGCATTAAGTACAGCTGTGCGCACAGCAGCCAGCCACTCGGTTGCCATTAAGCACTCGACACAGGGATGCACATCGTGTGTGATGTCATCATCTTCGCATATGGGCCAATGAATGGCATTGGGTATTGTTTATGGATGAATTTCGCTTCTGCCTGTTGAGTAATGACAACCGTGGATGGGTGTGGTGGCTTCCTGAGAAATGCCACTTGCAAGCCCATATCACCGAGCATTATTGTTTAGAGCGGTATCATATTCGATTGGACAACTCTGGTGCACATTGCAGGTAAACTGACAGCGGGCTGGTACATCACACAAGTTGTGATGCCTGTGGTTTGGTCACTGGTGCAGGCTGTCCCTAGCATGGTGTTCCAGCAAGACAATACCGCACCGCATGGCAAACTCTTAACAGCCTGAATGGAATTTACATCTTATCTTCACTGGACTGAATCTCTCTCCCATTGAACACATGTGGGTCTTATCAGATGTGAGGTACACGAGGGACCACCAGTACATACTGTAGATAAACTATGTGCCGCAGTGGATGCTGCTTGGCAAGGATTACCTCACTCAGGCAACCATCAACAGCTTCATCGATAGTATGCCTCATCGTTTAGTGGCTTATATAGTTGGGGTCCACATTCTTTACTGAATAAATAGGTTTTTTTTACATATCTTTGTTTTTTCTTTTAATCATCTGCATATGACTTTCTTCTACCTGTACTGTGCATATGGCTACATGCATTCCTTCATGGTGTTGTAATTTCACTTTTGACGAGTGTATATACATATTCTTTTTTCACTGTGAAAGAAGTACATTCATTGTGTTATATAGAGAATATCATGTGTTTACCACATCAAATTTTTTTACTTCATATAGTTTCTTACTTCTCTTGTTATTTATAGCCAGGAAGTTAGTCTCGTGTTCCTTTATATGAAATTTCTGAAAATCACTGGCTCGGGTTTAGTGTCACCAATTTAGATCATCTGCATCACAAAATTTGTTCACTATAACAGTTCTTGTATATTTTCTATGCCTTAATTACATCTTTCTATATTAAAAAAAGCTGCTGTTTGACAATTTCACATTCCTCGATGTTTCCTGTGTCTCGTACTGCAAAAACTATAGTATACAAAAATATGAAATTTGGTACACTTGAGAAATATTAGGGGAACACACTAAAATAAATAGTTTTTTGATTTAAAATTTAGTTTGGGAAATATTTAATGTCAAAGAAAGAGTATTAGAGCTGAGAGTTTCCATTCTGGATGGACAAGCAATAGCAAGACCTTGAATTCTTGTAGGCACTTGTCTACACAAATAGTTGAATTTTTGCAACATGGAGCCCCTTTTTTTTAAATTTTGATTTAGTTTATGAGTTATTCTATGTTTTATTCATTTCTAAAGTGAAAATTTTTTTTCTGTACAGACAAGGATTTAATCGGTCAAGCTGATTTCCAACTTTTATGTGGTTGTTTGTTGGCAGAAACATCATAAAGATGGCTAAGGAACGAGTTATTAAAGCATTAAAAACATTAAAAGTATAGATATGCAATTCTAAATATGACTACAATGTTAGTGAACTTGGTACAATGTGGAATGTTGACAATCATATGTCTTATTGTTTATTCTTACAAACAAATGGAACACTGTGCAACTATTGTCATAAACATTACTATTAAAGTGTTCACAATTGCATAACAATTATGTCTTAATATTGTAAATCTCTCTATACTAAAAAAATAACATAATATTTCGCTACTGTATTAGGAACAAATGGCAAAAGCTATGAAATCGTGCATAATAGCAGGCGACATGAAAGTGTTTGTGATGCAGGCTCAGCAAGTGCCTGTGAGTAGGAGATGAAGCCTACCAACTCACAAAGCAAGTTACAGGGTTGGCGAGTGTAGCAAGCAGGGGCCGATTGGGGTAAAATAGCTTGCGAAGTAAGTTATGAGAGTTGGTGAGCATCAGCTAATATAGGGTAGTATATCTAAAATATTTAGCTAGAGTATAGCTAATATAGGGAAGCATCAGCTAATATAAAGTAGTATATTATGTCAGTGGCGAGCTCCTGCGATTAATGAATGGCAGCATACAGAGGACAGAGCCCAGGGATTTGGCAAGCATAGGATACATAAGTAGTGTGCACCGGTCTGCTTGAAAGAGCTCACAAAATTAGCTCCAGGGGTTGGTAAGCATCAGAAAATAAGAGATGGTCACCAACGAGCGTATTATGCCTGTGTACCATGCAGCACGAAAGCCCCCTAGTTTTATAAATAGTTAATTTATAATAATTTAGTTAATTTTTTTATATAGTAAATTTTTTTTTTATCATCCATAAACACTTAAAATGAACAAGTCTCAGCGAACTAGTACACTTGATAAATTCTTAGTTAAAGTATCAAATGCAAGTTTTATCTGTATTTAGTTTTTTATTTACTTTGCATGTAGGAAATGCTATATAAATTATAATATACTTTATGAATTAATATAAAAATATAAGGTTTTGGTGCACAAAATATGGTATTTAAACTAACAGTTACCCTAATTTTAACTAGTGTTACAGGAGATAAATAAAAACACTGAGGAATTGCTTATTCAATTTTTATTCTTTTAATGCATATGGAACTTTAAAAAAAAATATATGAAAATATTTCAAACAGAAACAACATTTAATTATTTTATTGCTTACAAAATCTAGACTAGGATTACTATACCATTGCTATGAATTTCAGGTACAAGGAAGTAATGAATCAGGAAGCCAGCCCGAGTCTGGAAAATTATCAGAAACTTCAAGTAGAAGAATCAGATTTAAACATTTTCCCTTGAACCTCCCCAGTAGTGAAACTAAAGACTCATAATTCAAAATGATATAGATTTATATGCCAATTTGAGTGGCCATAATGATGGCATGAGAGAGTATTTATGGAAATATACTATGGTAACCAAGTAGTAATTTTTTCTTTGAAGTTCAGATCTCTAAAGATGTCAACAGAAGATCTTTTTAGTTATGAAGGACAGCATATTCAGCCTTTTTTAAGCAAGCATTTTGTAAAACTTGTGTCTTATTTGCAAATAAGTGTGGTTCATGCAAAGGATCACATGCAAAACTGCACAGCCTTGTGGTGGCAATATCTTGAGAAACACCATTCTGATATAAAAGATATTAAAGTTTTTCAAATAGACCAATGCTATAAAACTATTTTCATTCACATTCTCATATCGGTTTTATTAATTTAGATACATCTTCAAAAAAAATATCATGAGATTAACCCAATAAAAGAAAGCCAACTAGACTTGTTTGTAAAGGTAAAATGATGTATTTTGAGATACATTCTTCTGCCACTACAAGGCTGTGCCGAGCTTCGTTTTAATACCATTCTCAAAGTGGAAGGATGTGATAGATATTTAAGAACCGCCTTGTTACAGAATGCCGCCATGAAAATGATGTAATAAGGGCACAAGTAGCCAAACTAAATAGAGTGAAACTTCGTACCATAATAGAAATACTAATTTTAGCTGTAGTCATTAAAATGTTAACACTTCTTAGAACAGAAAACCTCAGAATGTTATTGATGCCATTACTGAATGTAATGAAAATATATTTTCAAACATTCATGTATTGCTGAGGATCTTGGTAGCTCTTCCAGCTTCTGTAGAGCAGTCCTTTTCTACATTAAAATGCTTAACAATCTATCTCGAAACCACGGGGTATAGAAAAGACTTCCAGGGTAAACACTGATTTTTCAATACATAAAAAATCAGTAGACATTAATAAAACTATAGAAACTTATGCTATAGCCTCGGAAAATAAAACTGCAAAT
This sequence comes from Amaurobius ferox, assembly GCA_951213105.1. NCBI lineage: Eukaryota > Metazoa > Arthropoda > Arachnida > Araneae > Amaurobiidae > Amaurobius > Amaurobius ferox. The sequence goes on from OX578138.1 coordinate 123,220,173, forward strand.
TGTGTCTCTTACCATGGATAAAGAATATTCTTTTGTTATTTAATATATTTTTAAATGTATTGTGAGATGAGTAAGCATTTAAAATATATAATTATTGATGAATTATAAATATGTTTTAGTTTAAATTATGTTTGTCAAAAATTGTTGCCTACCTTTTCTTGAAAGTTTTTTTCTGGCTGTGTGCCAAAATTCTAATAACCTATAACTTCTAGAAGAGTCATGTTTTTTTAAGCAGAAAAATTTTCAACACACCATAACAGAAGTTCATGTACTCTTAATCTGAAGAGATTTTGAACTATATGAAAAACTTTACTTTCCAAAATTTGTTTTTGCTTAAAATGTGTAATTCAATGATCCAAAAGAAATGCTGTTATGAAGTTTTTTTTTTTAACCTGTTTCTTAATGTAAAAATATTGAAAATTAAGCTGTGAAAACAGTGAACAAACAGTAACATATCAATATTTGCACAGAATTTTTATGCATAAAAATGTAAAATTTATTTGACTTTGAACCAGAAATTTTTTTGTAATGCTAATTTATAAACATTTAAAGATTTTTATTTCAAAAGCTTACATATCGAATTCAATAATTATATAATTAACCCATTTATGCTCAATACTTTTTTTTCTCTGCAAAATCGAATTAATTTACATACTTGCTTCATCTCTGTCAAAATTATGACAAATTTAAGTTTTCTTCAAAATCCGATATATTTTGCACAAATATCTAATATGGGTAGAAAATAGGGTGACCAACCCTCCCGTATTTTCTGAGAAATCCCATATTTGAGATATATTTTTTGGATCCTCCCGCTTCCCGTATTGACCTTCTATTTCTTTAAAAAGCAAGAACGCAAAATTTGAATTATATATTATTACCGCGAAATACATTCCTGTATAAATTGTAGGATTAGGATTCATTTTTACTAGTTTTACGAGTTTTTAAAATTTGCAAAAGAAAATAACAAAATGCTTAGTTCTGCAGCATCAGTGGACAATTATGTATAGGTTAGTACTAAGAAACATGCAAATTTGTACATTTGTATTCCATATTGTGTCCTGTATATAATATACATAAATAAATTATTTTGCTTATTATTATCCATTTCATGAACATTTTCTGGAGCGATAGTTCGTTGCGCTGCGCTGCTAAAAATTTGTTAAGACTAAATCTCCCTTATTATTACCGCCGAAAGTTGGTCACCCTAGTAGGAAACGACACTTTGGCCCATCTCAAAACATGAAAGTTAAAAGTAATGTATTGATAATTTTATCAGCACATAATAAATAGGAAAATGTTTTGAAATGATTTTTTACTCTGATTTATGATATAGAATGATACAAAAGCACATATTTAAAGATTTGAAACTCATATTAGTTTTTTCCTTGCATTTATTTGTGAACTTGTTTTTAAAAACAAGTGTCATGCAAAGGAGCATTACATCTTTAACATGATTTTACAGTTTTACTTTTACATACAGAACATCTGTGTCTTGGATTTTCTGAGGCAATTAAATGGGCCCCTCCCCCTTCCCCCAACGCATGATCTCCATGAGCTGGGCCATGTTGTTTTCTTTTCATGAGACATAGAGCTTTTGCTTTTATTCCATACATTTGAGAGTAAAGCCTGAGTAGCTTCTCTCTGGAACATAAGATTGTCTTGGTGTAAACCAAACCATGTGATCTACTTAAAATCAAAGCATTATTCATAAAAACATCAAATAGCCGCAGGATTATAGGCATATACTACATTTTGCCTCGAATTGCAATTCTATAACTTGAAATATTATTCATCAAATCCACGCCTCCCATATTACGATTATGTTTAGAAATTATATAAGGTTGTTGAATGATAATTTTCCTTTTCTGAGCTACGGAATACTGCTCCCAAATGTTAAAGAAACAAAACATTAATAACATTATTGTTTTTCAGAATAACTGCTACATTATCTATTGTATTAACCATTACTTCCAAGTGATTCCCCGTCATGTGTTTTAGTATTTATTTTATCCGGTAAAGGGCAATGATCCATTCTGTTTGATCTTATCATTTCAGTCCCTTTCATGCTTCTGATTCCAAGCTTGCTTATTAATTTGGCACTTGTAAAAATTTTATCAAAATAAAATGAAAACACAACATCTGGATATTCCTTCATGTAAGTATATTGCAAATGACAGTACGATAGAATCATTTATGGTAAGCTAGGCTTCTCTCTCATCATCCACATTTTTTCCTTGATACAGATCTGCGAATACAATAGCCTTCTCACTGTAAAGCCACCCAAGCTTCGAATTCAAAGCGTATAAGTTTCCTTCATATAAATTGATTACACCCATATCTCCCAAAATAGGGTACCATTGCTTTTTTAATCCATATATTCATTCTATCTTTGTGGAGCATTTCCCAAGAACAATTTATTTAAATCTTGTAGAAATGGTTGAATTTTAGCCATCTGTCACCAGATAGGTTGATTTTTGTTGTAGCAGACATGAAGATATCATAAAATTCTACAAAACGATTCTGTTGGATAGAATTTGAAACCAGTTCATTCTGAACATCAGTCAAATTTTTCCCAATACATATGTCTCTGTGGAAGTGGTTCTTCCAAGATTTCCAAAATTTCAGCTGTCGAAAGTATATATCTTTGAGAAAAAAATAAATTCTAATATATATTTTTTTAATATATGAGTGTAAAATAAAATTTTATCAGAAAATTAGTTTGCTACATGTTCTCAATTTACTTTTGAAAACAACAGACCTTATTCTGACCATTTTTAACATTTAAATAATAGTTATAAACATACAAGCAAATAGAAACTATGAATGTTTTTCTATTTTTAATTTGATTATATATATATTTAGGTTGCATAATAAAAATACAGCCCAAAAAGTTTTGAAGAAAAAAAATAACATAAGTTTATTGGATAAACAGTCTGACATTAGTAGAACACCGTTTTATTCTTACGGTAATACTACAGTTGAGCCACATTAGCTTTGACCATGAAGACAGCAAAATTGTTCAAAGTAGAAGAAACACTAATGTCTTTAAACTCATTTATACATTCTAATCAAATACTAAAATAAGATATTTTAATATAAAAAAAAATATTTTGAAATAATATTTACCTCCGATTGTAAACGGAAATCCATCTAGCAGACATGCTATTTAAAAAAATTTATTGTTCTCAAAAACACAGAAAAATGAAAGAAAATTCATGTGGATGAATTCATTAGACTATTGAGGGGTGAATCATATTACATCTCTACTTGTGCTGCCATCTGTATTTCCCGGAAACCATATTTTATGTTTGGGTAAAAAACAAACCTTTGGGTTTAAATTATATTTAGGATTACATAGATTAAAATTCTGTGAAAATGTAACCATCCAAGTAGATCCTTAAAAAGAATGTAAATTAAATGGAATTGATTGGATAATGGGAATGCAAGATTTTTAACATTATTTTACAAACATTTTTTTTCCCCTTGTAGTTAATTACACATTAGTATAATACTGGGTTGTTGTTACTTTAGTTATACAAAAAAATTGTATAACTAAACATCTCTTGAATGATTGGTTGCAGACACATAGTTCCAATTTAAGAAATATTTCAAAATAAGGTAATTTTCAGACTACGACATTTTTGGATCACAAGTCACATCTTAGAAAAAAGCAGATTGTTCCTTATTTATTTGAAGATCTTTAAAAAAAAGAAAAACCTGGTTCTCTAAAATGCAAAACTGGCCAAGTTATGAACTAAAACCACTTTGATCCAATCTAAAGAAACTGCGTAAACATAAATTTCAGGAGTCATACAAAAATTGAATTTCATTAGATAAAAATTCCATTTGAAAACTTACATGCACACCTATTTTTAGCAAATGTTTTATGCCATCTCCAATTAATGTTATCTCAGGTAATTTTGATTGTATGAGTATGTAACTTTTTATTTGACTAATTGGGCTATGAAAAATCTTTTTATAATTGACAAATTTTTTTCTAGTGCGCCATATAAAAGTTACTTTTTGTCCTTTTTTACTAATTGGTCTTGCATAATCAAAATTTCCATTTGATTATAGTCTATTTTAATTAAAATTGTTCCTAAACTGGAACAATGGGTCTACAGTAAATTGTTAAGTGATATTTAGTCCTGCAATCTTTTTAAACACCCTGTATAATCTTAGATTCATTCATCTAGAGTGAAAATGTGCAATTCACCCCCAAACACACCAATTAAAAACTTTTATAGAAGTATACTAATTTTTCATGAGAAAATATTTGCTTGTTAAAATATTTAATTACAGATTACTCTTTCAGTTAAAAAGTGGTGTTTTTAAATATTTTTATTTTCTGAACTTTCACTGATGTCTTCTTCTTCTTCCTCTATAAAATCATCTAAATATGAATTGCATTCTAGATTATTATTAGCTTCATCAGTTTCCTCATTATTTGGACAATCATTTTCACTTTGATTGATGTTCTTATTTTTCTTCATGAGCATTTTCCTTTCTATTTGGAATTGCTTTAGAATTTTGTCCCTAGGTACGTCTGCTTGAAAGCAAATACCAGGAATTTCGCTGAAAAGATCTCCCTCTTTTAAGTTCTCTGGGGAAATTACAGCTGACTGTTGGAGATTCTTTGGTTTTTTTTTCAATGCCATGACTTTTTCTGTCATTATTTCATGATTTAGGCCAAATATATCAGACTTCATGTTAAGTGGCTTTTGTGGACCTTGAGGGTTTACTTTTTTATCTTCTGGTACTTTATCTCTTTCCTTAACCTGCAAAATAAAAATAGCATTCAAAATTTGTTTAAATTAGTAGAGAATAGAATTAGAAGCTCATGTAAAATTTACAGTGAAGTGGGGAAAAAACTATACGAGGCAACACATTCTTATTCCACATCCACTCATCCAGGCCATGGAACCCAAAACTTAGAATTTAAGGAAAATTGGTCTGAGTAAGTATCATATGGGTCTGAAAAAGAATACAAAAGTTTAACTTTCTACTTCAGATAGTTTCAAATATACAGACTCTTAAAGTTTTGTTGTAGGGCCATTGCAGCTGAATGAGAATTAAGCACTAATGCTTCATTCACTTATTTTTAAGCTTATGTTAAAGAAATTTCATACGTTTATAGTGTTAGATATGGGGATTTTAAAAGTAACGAAAGTTTTATTTATGTGGGCTTAAGTAACTAAAGTGAAGTGAAATATTTTAAACACTAAACACTGTAAATATTTTAAACACTAAACAATGAAAATATTTTAAGCACTAAAATGTATTGCAGAATCCATTTTATGTGCTCTGGGATGAATCCACTTTATGTGCGCTGGGATGAATTCATTTCATGTGCTCTGGAATCTTTTATGACCTAACAGCTAATTGATAAGTTAGCATGAACCTGACAATATCTTCACATGTGCTTTACTACAATTGTCAACAACTTAACCCATTAGTGCCTAGCATCCCATTATACTGGATGGGACGCTAGGCACTAATGGGTTAATACAAAATTTTACATAATATTCTTCATTTAAATAAATTAAAAAACATTTTTTATCTAAAACTTGCATATGTATATTTGCTGCATATAACTTAATATAAAATATTCAATATATTTGAACTGATTATAAAATCTAAATTAGAGTACATATGATTCACCACAGTTAGCAATTTTATATATGTAGCAATTTAATATTAGATATCAGCAAAACAATATTTTTTTACAGCTATTTAAACTGGTATAATACAAAAGTGTCTTTAGTAATATGACAAAATACCGGGTGTTCAGAATTAAAACACCCCTACTCTGAGCTCTCTATACATCGAACTACTCAGTGTAAAGGCTCCAAAATTGTTGAACATACTAGTCAAGACATGGGGAAATGGATTACGTGAAAAAAAAAATTAGTTCCAGAAACACCGATAGGTGGCGCTGTACAACACAAAATATGCTGAAAAGACACAAAATACACATTTGTAACACATTTTATTCGAACGTACAAAACATTCATATCACAAGGACCTTATCGATGCAGGGAATGCTGCTTAATATGGTTCCCTTCTTCAAGATGTAAAATCTGCAGTCTGTGGACAGCTTCTTCAATTGCAGAATGTAATTGGTCGATTGAGATGCTTCTCACATGCAGAGTGATACTGTCTTTCAAATCTGCCAAGGTTACCAGACGTCCTCGATAAACAAGACTTTTTAAGTATCCCCACAGCCAAAAATCACAGGGATTAAGATCTGGAGAATGAGATGGCCAGGTTGTCGAAAACGCACGACTAATTACTCTACCATTAGTAAAATGTTGCTGAAGAAACTGTTGTACACAGAGTCCAATGTGTTGCTGTTGAGACCCAGACTGTCCGACCTACCAGAAAGGTGTAAGGTAACTGTTTGGACGGCCGGGAAGTGCAACCCAATTTAGACCGGAACCCAGTGGGGGAGGCATCTACAGGGACCGTACCCTCCTTTGCCTACCACCAACCTCTCGGAAGGACTTACGGACCCTCATGTTTAATGTGATCGTACTCCGCATGAACACGGCGGTAGTTTTTTGGCAGTGGCTGGAATCGAACCCGGGCCTATCGAGTGCAACTCCAGCGCTCTAACCAATGGGCTACCGTGCCCGTAGAGTCCAATGTGTGGAGGGGCTCCATCTTGCATAAAGGTAATTGAATCAAGACATTGGTGCTGTTGCAGTTGGGGTACAATAAAATTTTCGAGCATGTTTTTGTACCTCCTGGCTGTCACGGTGCATGCCACAGGGCCATTGGGAGTAGCCTCTTCAAAAAAGAAAGGTCCAAGAATGAATGTGGCTGTGAATCCACAGTAGACTGTAACTTTCGGTGAGTGAAGTGGAATCTCTTGAAAGGTACGAGGGTTTTCCATGTCCCAAATACGACAGTTATGGGTGTTGACTGTTCCCCTTAGATGGAAATGCGCTTCATCATTCCATAGGATCTGCCATGGTCATGATACATCCACTTCAACTCTAGCCAGAAATGTGAATACAAAGGTCAGTCGTTTCTCCCTGTCGATGGTCAGCAAGTGGTGATTGTGACTACTTTTGCACGGGGAAAAATGCACTATGTTTCTCAGTACGTTCCACACTGTGCTGTAGGGAACACCCAAGTGTCGTGACAAGCCACTGCTACAGCCTATAACGTTATCCATTGATTGTTCAACAATAGCGGTGGCAACATCGTCAATGACATCTGAACGAGTCGATTTGCATCTTCGACCCGGCTGAACTCCAAGATGTCCAGTTTTTTCGAATCGAGCAATCATTCTCCTGAGAGCTTGTGGAAGTAATGGTCCTTTGCACAAATTCTTAAGTCGACGAAACTCTCGAAGTGCAGCTGCAGCATGCCCTTTGTTTTCATAAAATAGCTTCACAAGCAAAGAGCGCTCTGGCAGTGTGACAGCCATCGCTAATAAGAATGAAAATTTCCCAGTTTTATCCCCTTTTTTGCCCAGAACATAGTAGCTGCAAACCAAGGGTTTATGCAAATTTTTGTGCTTACAGTGCGAAATTGCAGTTACAATGACAGTTTAAGTTTCTTCACTTTTTTATCTTCTTTTTTTTTCATATCAGCAAAAGAAATTAAAAAGGAAAAATTCCATATCGCATGTGTTTGTTTTTTTGTGATTATTTTGTGACTTTTCAGCACCTGTTGCACAGCGCCACCTATCGGTGTTTCTGGAAATTTTTTTTTTTCGCGCAATCCCTTTCCCCATGTCTTAGGTTTAACAATTTTGGAGCCTTTACACTGAGTAGTTCGATGTATAGACAGCTTAGTGTAGGGGTGTTTTAATTCTGACCACCTGGTACAATAACACACACCTGTCAAAGTATAATTTCTTACATATATGATCCAAGAGTGAGACATTGTGCTTGCAGCCTGAACCTCCTGTGTTAACTGATACACGATTGTTCTATGTTTATAAAATAGATATAAATGTAAAACCGTTGTAATCCAAACTAATTGGGACCAGGGAATGTTTAGATTAGTTCGGTTTAAGCAGGGTGTTGAGATTTTTTGAAATAAAAACCATACCGGACATTAGCTCCTCACTATGATGCCAACCCATGCATTTCTTTCTGCTATTGATCAGCCTTTTTCACACCACACACACACACACACACAAAAATTACAATTCATATCATCATTTGACACAAAGTCAGTGTAGAATATACAGATACTTTTTCGAGTTACTCAGCCAGAGTCGTCGGATCGTTTTTGAAAGTGAGGAGGCGATAAATTGCCATTTAGGTGTGTGTGTGAGGGGGAATTTTCACCACCATGAGAAATATAATCTTTTAAGTGATATAGAGATTTGTAATTCAGTATACATGTGAGCAGTTTGATAAGACCCACTAGAAAAATTGAATGCTTTAAAAATTTATATAATTCGGAGTTTTGTTATTATAAGACCTAATTTAAAACAGGTATTCAGCTAGTATATGTATACTAATTTCCAACTGTCCATCAGTCTACACATCATACATTTTTAGACACTTGTTGAATAGATAGAAACTTAAAATTTGTTACATAGGTAAATCGTTGGATAGAACCCCCCAGAAAAAATTGAATATTTCAAAAATAGTAATTTGATTAAAACGTTCGAAATGCAAAATGATAGAAAAATGTACTTTGAGAGGAAATACAGACTTTAAACATCACAAACTTTGTTTGTTTGTGATGCTTCACTGTAATATGTTGTACATTTTCTATTTTGAATCATTAAAAACCTTTCATTTCAATGTCTTTTAAAACCCTTTTAATAAAATAATTAAAAACATTGAGTATTTAAAGCAAAAAAAAGTTTTACATTCTAATTTTAACAGAAAGTATTTCTTTTAAAATTATCACACATATGAATTGACCTCCCCTCCCCCAATTTTCTGCTATTTTTGTCCAATTTTTTTAATTTATATATGAATAGTCAGTCATAAATATTACATAAATTTGTCAGGTATACAATAGATAGAGTGGAAAGAAGATAGGAAATATAAATATATACAAAACCTTTAGAATTTTGAATGAATAAATATTTTTGGTAAACTCATCATCTGCCACAATAGGAGATTCTGTATCTGATTTGACATCCATGTTCTTAAATGCCTCCTCAAAAGCTGCAACTCTTGCATTTGTGACATCTCTGAGAAAATGTATGAAAGGAATACGGCCCAAGATATTTCTACTGATCATTTCAGCTCTGAAATTAAGACATTAATATAATGAGTCAGAAAAATACAATACTGAAAACTTCAATCATATATAAATTGAACATAAAAAATATCTGATGTGATCTGGGGAAGCATATGCGAAACTTGTAGCAGTGGAGATCAAAATTACCTATGGACGAAAATATTACCATGGGTAGGGCACGAATTTATAGGCACTAAAAATCTTAAAATAGGCATTGAAAAGATTAAAAAAAAAACACTTAAAACAGGTACTGAAAAGTTAAAATAAGCACAAAAGTAAAAAAGGACACTGAAATAGTCCAATCATAGATTAAAACAATAACGTGTGGGTGGTCCGTGTTGTGTGTAGTAGGATAGTCCAATCACAGGTGTGGTTGGTTTGGTTGCTACATGGTCTATGTTAATAAGCTGCCATTTATGAAGCTACACAGGCTGCTCACTTCACTTTTGAATTTCGGGTCACTTGTGCAATAGGTTCTAAATAAGTATTTTTGGTCAGCTGTGCAAGCACAGTGCACTCAAGCTGCTAAGCACCTTTGGTAATAATAGCCTCTTTAGCATTGCATAAGCCGATCAGTCCACTTATGCAATCTGGATAAAACCCTGCAGTGGGCATGAGCATCCTAAATTAGTGTCTTTGGCTTTCTTACAACAAAACTTCTATTTATAGCTTTGGCAACATGCTTTGAAATTATTGTACTTATATTGAAATTATATTATTTGTTTGTAGAAAAATAGAAAACTTTTAGGAATGATTTGTTTTAAGCCAATTTAATACTTGCTCCAGATAATTCGGGGAGAAATAAATATATAAGCATAATTTAATGTTTTGGAGTTGCCCAAAGCAACTTTTATAGCAGTTTTTGTGCCATAGATATCAGTCTTAAAGTTAAGTTCCATTATTTTGTACCTTTTTTATTGTATAAAATAAATGAATAAAATTGCATTTTATGTTCTTTTTAAATTTTATGTATCGGGAAAATGCAATAAAAATATGATCATATTTTGCTTATTTTTCATTTAAATTGGTAAGGTAAGGGTTTAAAACCAATTGGAGAAAACATGCAATGCTGAGAATAATGTGTTAGCATTCTAATTTTTTTTTTTACAAATGGCTAAGCACTTCATATATTATTATTTATATACATCAGAGGCTTGAAAGAGTTAACTATTTGGACATTGATGATGCCTCAGTGTACCATACAAGGTGATTCTCATTACATCCAAAGGACAAATAAATTGAAAAGCAGCTGTAAAGAAATTTTTATGAGTACAGGCGGCCCTCGACTTTCGCACATTCTACTTTCGAACAATTCGCTATTTCACGCATTTTTAAAAATCCAATTTTTTAATGATTTTTGTCGATAATGTAAAAATTGTTCACTTCCATGCAGTTGCCCACCTCACTCATACATTGCCGCCTAGAGTAGTGGACTTCTCGGAATCGTTGTGACGTCATTAGGGTTCCGAGGGGTCGAATGTCAAATACATACAATGTATTAAACAGGTTTAGTCTTGCGTTAGGGTGCGTATCAATTTATTTGTTCATGTTTAAATATTTCGCCCTTATAAATTTATAAATATGAGTGAGACAATCGAGACAAAGATGGAAGTAATTAGACATTCTGAAGGCGGTGAATCTTTTGCTTCAATCGGCCGTTTGTACGACATAAACAGGTCTACGATATGTCCAATTTTGAAAAACAAGGATAAAATTAAGGAATACGTTCAAAACTGTAGAAATATATCTTCAAAGATTGTTTCCATAGTGATGGACAAAATGGAAAGATCTTTGTCATTATGGATTGATGATCAACGTCAAAGCGATGTCCCTCTGAGATTTCAATTATTCAAGCTAAGGCTCTTAGTTTGAAGGTTGGAAGACTGGATTAACCCTTTCGCGATGGCGGCATTCTGGAACTGCTGTGGCCCAAAGGATGGAGCGCTTCGCTTCCGAACTGTTCCCAGGGGACGGCAATTTGTTTGCGCTAACCCTAACTCTCGAAAAAAAAATTCACTAAAAATCACCTATTCAACACAGAAATCTACTTTTTTCAGGAATAAAAGAAATATTTATTTTCTATTTGATGTATATTTTTCATACAAATCTGAATACAAAATACTCGTTAGTTGCTCCCATTTTTTTATCTGAAATAAACGAATAATTTCACTGTCTTTAAAACCCAAACAAAAAAAATACTCTCTTATATTCCTATGATTCACCAATGAAATCATAAAGCTGAAATCAAAATAAGACCCGAAACTCAATTATAAAATTGTTGATGCTGCGAGAAGTGCTCTATTTGCTTATATTACGAAACCATGTTTCACCGCTCCAAATGGAGAAATAATTCATTGGATCCTCCTTATGCCAAGGTCAATTATCTGCAAAATACATTGAAGTTGTTTCCACGAACATTTAACGCCATCTAGTAGACAAATTAAAACGTTCCATGTGAAAAACGCATACGTGCCACTCGCCCCTTTTAGGGGGTAAAGTTTTCTCCGTCATGAATGCATGCCATCCGTCATTGAATGCAAGTTCGCAGCCAACATCTGGGCGTGCCAACCGTCGCGAAAGGGTTAAAAGAAGATTCTAACACGGTGTTTCAAGCAAGTAATGGCTGGTTTGGCAAATTTAAAATGAGGTATTCTTTAGATAAAGATGCTGCAAAAGAATTTATTTCTTCATTGTCCGAAATTATTGTAGATGGAGAATATTCTCCTAGCCAAATATTCAATGTAGATGAGACGGGTTTATTTTGAAACAAAAAAATGCCTAATCAGACATTCTTATAGAAGGAAGAATCAGTTGCCCCTGGACTAAAAACCGATTGACATTGCTTCTTGGTGGAAACTTAGATGGTGATTTAAAATTAGACCAATATTAGTTTATCAAGCAGAAAATCCCAGAGCATTAAAAAGGAAAGATAAGTAATTGTTTTCAGTCATTTGGAAATCAAATAAAAAAGCCTGGATTACTGCGTTAATATTTAAAAATTGGTTCACTTTTCATTTCGTGCCGGCAGTTAAGCAATATTGCAAAGATAAAAATTTACAATTTAAAGCATTATTAATCTTAGACAATGCTCCAGGACACCCAAAATCTCTGCAGAATTTATACCCAGAAATCAATGTTGTGTTTCTTCCTCCCAATACTACCTGCCACATACAGCTCATGGACCAAACAGTGATAACTATATTTAAATGATATTATATGAGGACAATAATGAATCAGGCCATCAAGGCAACTGACAGGGAAGGTGGGCCTACATTAAGAGATTTTTGGAAGAACTATAATATATGGAAGACAATAAACAATATTGGAGACTCGTGGGCTGAAATAAGGAGTCAACAATGAAAGGTTCCTGGAAACAATTATGCTCACAAATGAGGAGTGATTTTATAAATTCGGAAGAACCTCCGGCAACTATCACAGATGAAATAGTTAGCCTAATGAATGAACTAAAGTTGGATGTCAACAACGAAGATATTAATGAGTTGATTGAATCTCACTCAGTACCTCTGCAAATGAATACTTAATTTAGCAACAAGAGTTAAATGAAATACACAGTGAAAATGAGGAAGAAGAAGCTGATAAAATCGTCAAGATTTTGACAATCCAAAATATGAAGCCTTCATGCATCTTGACAAATTTTTGACTATTATGGAAGAATGTGATCCTACTGGAGAACATATATCTCAAGTATGTAGGGCGATTGAGAAAGACACAGCATGTTATAGAACTCTTTATCAAGAAAAAGAAAAAAAAGGGTGGTATTCAACTAACTCTTGACAAGTTCATAAAGAAAATACCTTAAAGCACTTAAACACGCCTCGTTAACTTAATTATGTATATTGATAAATAAATATTATTATTGATAAATAAATATTATTATTGATAAATAATTATTATTATTGATAAATAAATATTATTATTGATAAATAAATATTTTAAAATACAATTTTTTATGTTTTTTTTTACATCCCTCTACTTTCAAACTTTCAACATTCGCACACATTTTCAGGAACCAATTATGTGCGAAAGTCAAGGGTCACCTGTAGTTGGCTTAAATTTGTGTTACTCGTAAGGAAACTACAAAAACATCCACATAGTTAATCTGATGATACTCAGAAAGGATCAGTATATGAAACCTTGGCCAACAAGTTCATTGTTTTGTGTTGAAAAGCTTTTTTAACATGCAATATTTACAAAACATGTCACAGCACTCAATTACCTAATTCTCGGAGCTGCTCCATTCAACAATTCATCTAAATTTATAGATTCAGATTTTCCCACAGGAAGTTGCCAGAATACGTTCAGAATTTTGCAGCAGGGTGAAACTTTTACCTGTTAAAATAGTTACATCCATTATGCTTATTCATAAAAGGCTTAGGAAGTTCACATCAAATATGCTAAATGTACTTATAATTTGATGAAGTTGAAAATACTTATTCAGAAATCCATTTATAAATTATTTGTAGAAAATATAATTTTTATTCTTATTAAATTAGAAATGCCATTCTATTAAAAAAGTGAATATAGTTGTGATGTCGGAACTGACATCCTTACTTAAAAATGATGATTAATTAATTATTTATTTACTTTATTTAATTAGATTACACCAAGTTATTATTATTTTTAATGCCTGATTGTATAATTTTCAATAAAGTTACTTTCAGAATATTAAATATTGTTTCTTTACTTCCTGTTCCCAGTTGTTTGGCCTGTGCACATCAATGTTTACTTTTCCAGATACATTTCAACTCTAAAATTTCAGAATTCCACTTACCTTTACGTACCTAATAAAGAAATTGCACAACCTTTAAACTTAATTAATTAACTGAACAGCCACAAAAGAATCACACTAAATTTCTGTCAAATTAAACTAACTTTTATTATGAAACAATTTAAAACTTCAAAACAGTTCTCTTTAAATTCTCAAACATTTAAATTTCAGTCTTCAAACATCTAGATCACTTGTGGTAGTACATTGCATAAAAAGAAATGACCAATTAAAACCCAGGAAACAATTAAAAACCCCAATTAAAATAAATCCATATTAAAACAAACCCAGATTCAGATCCCTCTCTGGCATAAAGACCAGAGTTTGGTCAATCTGGCGCTGTCCACAAAAATGTTAAATGTTAAACTCAAAATAATAAAAACAAACACCAATTGAAAAAAATGAAAAATTTCAATTTGTACATGCTATAAAGTAATATTCTCCAAGTTTGATAAACAAAGCTGCCTGTGTCAAAAATAGATTTACAAAAATTAAAAATGCTCTGTAGGTACTAAAATTCCGATGAAGGAGATAATGTTGACACAAGCGATAAAAACTTCACCACAGCACAATTTATGCACTGGCTCGATTGTAGAAAAGATTGTTTGATGTAATGATGCAAAACACATGGCTGATTGATTGTGTAATGATGAAAAACACACAGTGTGCGCACACACATATTGCAGAGAGCCCCACAGGAGCACATTGGGGACTGGCCCTGCAGGAGAATGCAAATACCATCCGCAGCCGATAGTTGAAAGGACTTGGACGATGAAATCCCCAGCGAACACAGTAGAACAGCCACTCAGCAGTGGCACTGGGTGATGCATTTATCAGAAACATTGATGACAGTGCAGAACTGATGAATTTATTGGAAACATTGATAACGGTGTAGAACTGGTGAATTTATTGGAAACATTGATGACAGTGCAGAATTGATGGATTTATTGGAAACATTGATGATGGTGAACCGGTAACCGGGCAAAAACTAATGAATTTATTGGAAACATTGATGACGGTGCAGAACCTATAGCTGGTCAAACGGTAGTAAAAATTCAGCCCAGTATAACACTGGGATGGCAGTGCCAAACCACAAGCACTTCACAATCGTAGCTGGCACCATATCAAATGCAGCATTACATAAAATTAACTATTTTTCTGGTGACCGTGGGCCCCGGGTGCTCAGAGTGAGCCCCGGCCGTGGCACTGAAAATTTTTTCAACCTCACCACTCTGATGCTCCGAATCGAATGCCCCACCAACAACATGTTAGCTTCCCAAGAGCCGCCAAACTTGGCGAGTGAAAACTTGGGCCTCACACAGAGCACCTATGTAATATTTTCTGTGAATAAAATAGGATGCTTTGCCAAGAACCAAGAGTTGCGAAATTACCACCAAGACCTAGCTACCAAACCCACACTAGCTTGTTGCACAAGTTGTAACATCTTTTCACTTCGATGAACAAATGAAAAGTGCATTCCCCCAGCATCTGGAGCAGAGAGTCTACGATCATGTGATGGATGATTCCATTTTTATAATAAAAAGGAGATGTTATTGTACATGCTAGAATTCATACACTTATTTTTTTAAAAAGAAAGTTTCAGAAATTTTGGAAGCTACCTTGTATATGCTATACATTGAATATTTTCCTCTTTTATAGGGATAGGGAAGCAAGGAGTTTAAGAGCAACCACTTATTTATCTATTAGGCTAACATATAACCATTTCAGCATAACTGAATGTCAAGACAATTAAAAACACTTTTACATAATTATTTGTAAACAGAATTTTATGATATGCAAATGGTAAGTAAATGAAAATGCTCCAGGTAGGGCTTCGAAAGTTGAACGGAGCTCTAGAATATTTTATCCATACCTGTCAACATTAGAGAATAAAAATCCAGTAGATAACGTGGTGAGCATTTTTTACAGCACTCTGCAGGTCAGCTTATAACCTGTTCAATATCACTTAGGGAAAAATAGGGATTATTTTTTCTTTTACATCACACAAAAGATAACTTAATTTTGAAAATATCTACTGCATAAGGAAAAATGTTTTTACATAGTTAGTGTATAAAAAACATATCAGTGGCATAAGCTGAGAGAAAAGAGCTGGGGAAAGAGGGGAGGTTTCTTGTTGCTACCTCCACTTTGTTTGGTTTAAATTGGATAGCAAATGAAATGAAGTCAGACTGTTACTGTGATGCCTTTCAGTAGATGCTTCCTTTACCCTGAGATAAGTAGAAAAAACATTACCTGTAAACTAAACATCATGTTTCTATGTAGAGTTGGAAGAAAAATATAGATGGTACTTTTGAGGCACTATTTAATGAAACACTCTGTATAATTCAAACAAACCAGTATTATATACTATAAAGTTACCAAATAATGAAAAAATTCATGAAGTAGAACAAGATTTTTGACTTATCTATCTCCTTTCTAATACTGAAACTTATTATATTTGAAAATAAGTAAATTAAACATTTAGATAAAAATCACAAAACAATTACAATATGTGACAAAAAGATATACTTTTTTTCTTTAAATTATGCTCAAACTGCTGCTCAAAAGGTTAGAAAAACTTTGTATAAAACAGCATATAACACAATATTTGGAGGCAAAAAATAGAAGCCTTTTTTATGACAAGACAGAATGACCAACACTCACGAAAGATACCATCTCGTTGTCCAGTAGAAGGGGTTGTTTTTCGCCTCCGAAACTGGTTGACACTTTAACTGAATTATATGCTATTTTGTACAAACCTTTTTAAACATTTATTCTTCACTTGAGACAATGTATATAGAAAGAAGGTGAAAACAATTGCATATTTACATTCAAATTTATATTAAAAAAGTCATCTTTTAAAATAACTTGTAAGAGTTATAACAAAAAACATGTTGAGAAATCATAGAAACTGAACTCTGGAAAATTCGGAACCATAAGGAATTTGTACTGTTTTTTTTTTTTTTTGCTAATATAAAATTTTAGTAGTTTTAATTGCCACACAATTTTTTTTTGTATCTTTCTAATTAATAAATATTTTTGAAAATTTGGCCGGAGAATTTTCACTTACCAAATAAAAATAAAAAATCTTGTGTGGAACAGCATATAATTTCCTCTATACACCTTCTGATAAATGTAGGTAGTTTAAATAATTTAATAAAAGAATGTAAAACATGATTAATTTGTATTTTTATAAAGCTTGTGTAAGAAAATAACATCATCTAGTTAATAAACAATGTAACAGAAATAAATACACAAATAATTTATTTAAACACATATCTGAAATAAATATATGACAATCTAACTTAATTTACAATAAGTAAAATGATTCAGAATAAATAAAATACAATTTCTAACTTACTCCAGTGATTTCAATTCCATAACCTATAATTTCAGGGGCTATATCTCCTGTGGATATCACATCAGTTATATTTCTGATAAATAAAGAATTTAATACACTTTGTCTTCTGGAAGGTTTATGAACTTTTTCAAATACATTTCTGCACTTGGGTTTCTGAAAGAATTAAACATAATAAAGTAAATTTAACATTTAGCTTAACAATAGAATAGTCCTTGCATATAAGAAATGCTGGAGAAAAAGTATCAAATAAAGTGAAATGCAAAATTAAATTAACATCATCCATTTGTAGATTTAACCACATCCTGTCAGTGCAACTCTTATGAACTTTTAATATAACCAGAAGTTGCCTAAAATAATTTTTTGAGGGATATTTTTACTCCTTCATTAAAATTTGAGGAGTAATTTTCATAAGTAGAACACATTTAAAATAAACTAAATGATAATATTAGAAATTTTTTTCTGAAATTTATTTTTAAACTTTAATATGTATTTTTAAATACAGTCGAACTTGTCTATCTCGAACCCTGTTTATCTCGAAATTTACTTATTTCCCTGCCTTTTCAGCCAAAATGCAATGTATTTTCCATGTTTATCTTGAAAAAATTTCTCCCAAAACCTCCATATCTCGAATTACGGCATGAAACGTTATACAAATTCGAAAATCAGCGGCCATATTTCGGCAGCGGAAGTTACGGTTAAGAAACATTCCTTGCATAGCAACAGTCACGTCATTGTGTGTAGATGGTAGGAAGGTAGATTGAAGACAGGTGCAAGTCGCAAATTTCTCGGGAATCCACAAAGGGACCGGAACTTCCGTTGGCCCTTTCAGTAGGGACTGGGAACTTTGAACAATGGAAGTTGGAGATGACTTAAACTGATAAGTAACTGGTCAGTTTTGCTCTTCTGTTTGTGGAGTTAGTAACATAGTTTGTGATTGGAACGTTAAGTGAAGCAAATGGCGGGAGTGAAAAGGAAGTTAAATGTTCTTTTGATGGAAGAAAAAATGAAAATTTTAAAATTTTTGGATGGAAATCCTCTACTTAAAAAGAATGAAGTTGCAATGAAGTTTGGTATTCCTCCGAGTACTCTTTCGACGATAATAAAGAACAGAGATTTGGTAGAGAGAAACTTTGAAAACAATAAGAAAGTGAAAAAAAGTCGAAAATGTACTTTCCCGGATATTGATGAGTGTGTGAGAAAATGGTTTATACAATGTCATGACCAAGGAGTTCCTATCAGCGGAATAATGCTACAGAGGAAAGCTGAAGATTTTGCAAAAGAACTTGGCCATAGCAGCAAATTTAAAGCCAGCAACTGGTGGTTTGAGAGCTTCAAAAGGAGACACAACATCGTTTTCAGAAAACTATGAGGCGAAAGTGCGTCTGTATCTCAAAGTGTTTGAGAAGAGTGGATCAGGGAGCTCCCTTCCCTGCTGGAAGGCTATGAGCCAATGGATGTCTTCAACGCCGATAAAACACAGCTATTTTTTCAATGTTTACTCAACAAAACAGCGACATTCAAGGGAGAAGAGTGCCGAGGTGGTAAACAGAGTAAAGTGCATGTAACTGTACTTTTAGCAGCTAATCAAGATGGAAGTGAAAACTTCCACCACTGATGATCGGTTGTTCTGCAAAGCCCAGATGTTTCTCGAAAGTGAAATAGTTTCCTTTTTCCTACAAAGCAAGTAAGAAAGCCTGGATGACCAGCGAAATCTTTAGTGACTGGTTGAAAGACATCGACAAATCTATGGGTTTAAAAAAAAAGAAAAATTATTCTGTTCATCGATAACTGCAATGCTCATTCCAACTTCCCTACTCTAAAAAACGTCACTATAAAGTTTTTGCCTCCTAACTCTACATTCAAGCTGCAACCCCTCGATCAAGGGATCATTTGAAGTTTCAAAATGGGATACAGATGAGAACTGGTTCGAAAACCTCTAGATGCCATCGACGAAAGCAATACCCTTCCCAACATCAATGTTTTGGATGCAATGAGGATGACAGACTATGCTTGGAGAAATGTTAAGGAGAAGACGATCAGGAATTGTTTCCTAAAGTTCGGATTTAAGCAAATGAACAACGAGGAAGAGCAAGAACAACAAACAAGCGTTGACAAGATGTATAAAGTAGAAGCAAATGAAGTAAATTGGGAAGCATGAATGATCATCAAGAATAGACTTATCTAGACATCTCATTCGAAATCTTTTTAGACGTGGACGATTCCCTGACAACATGCAGAATGTTGACTGATACGGAGATCATAGACGACGTGAGAGGCGTTTCTGATGACGACGGTGATGAAATAGTAGAGACAGATTCACCTAAAGTTACCATAAAAGAAGCTGAGAAGTCTATTGAAAAGTTGAGAACTTTCCTTGAATCCCAGGAGGATATTAGTCAGAACGGATTCACAGCTATTGCTAACCTTAAAAAAATCGTCGATTCAAAGAAAATTAGGCATCAAAAATTATTGCGTGATTATTTTTATTAAGGTATGTAATAAATGCGAAATTTTCACTCTCTGTTTTTCGAAACCTCTCTATCTCGAAACCTCTTTATCTCGAATTTTTTTTCACCTGCGAGATTCGAGATAGACAGGTTTGACTGTATATAAAAAACATATTTTTTTAGGCATTTATCTGTTTTGATGGAGTGACTGATCTGTCTCTGAAGAAATCTAATATTTTTCTGATACCTTTATATATTTGGAATAATATGCTTTCCCTGCACATAACATCTGTAACCTGTTTTGTACTTATTATGCACTTATCAGCATAGTATAGTCGATCTCTGCAATGGCAGATAAAAACTATATACGGCAATTTTGCTAATGTCTAACTAACAGTAATTGACTAATTTAGTCTTACCACATAGTTGGTTTCAAATTTCACAAAAATTTAGTTCAAGTTATATGGATGAGGATGCAATGGCCAAGTTCATGGTAAAAGAACCCACCTGCAAGGGGTGCTTCCAAAATTTTGGAATGTGCTCTCCTTGCAGATAATGTTTATATAACATTGATGTATAGAAATTGAAATATAAGAGGAAAAATTAGGAGAGAGATTTTTATTTTACTGTTACATATTTCAAAGCATATTTTTTTTATAGACTTAAAATTTTGAGGAGTAAATATGCATATCTGTGTGTGCAAGAAGGGTAATTACATATTTTGGCAAACTCTGATAGTAACATCCTATTTTGTAGCAGCATTAATTGTATCAGATTATGCATATATAAAAACAAACAAATAAATATAACAGATAATAATAAGCAAACAAGATATCTTAAATATATTGTGTTTTAATTATTCAATTGGCACCATTCATGCATCTTTTTAGCTCAAAAGGATCAACTTGTTATGGCTTACTTGCCCCATTCTCTCTCCCATCATTTTTGGAACAAAGAATTGGGCAAGCTTTGAATAAACTTTTTTTTAGCATGTTAGGGAAATTGAACTTTTTCGCTTCCTGGAAAATTTTTTTTAACAGTTGGCAACAAAAGCTTAGGTCCTTTAGGTTTTGTTCGCTCTGAAAGGTTTTCAGCTATGAGGTAGGGTCAAAAAGTTCCCGGATTAGGTCAATTACAAATTATTAAAAAATAGAACAATAATTTTACCTTATTGGCCTTCAAAGTATTGTCCTCCTGCATCCACACACTTGTTCTAGCGTTCGTATAACTGTTCAAAACACTCCTGAAATCCATTTCTTGAGAGGTCTTTCAGTTGCTTCGTCGCATTTTCGATCACCTCATCTGAATCCACAAAACGGTGTCCTTTCAATTTCATTTTCAGCCGTGGAAACAGGTAAAAATCCGCTGGTGCTAGGTCGGGAGAATAAGGAGGGTGTTCCAGAAGGGTAACACTGTTTCTGGCAAGGTACTTTTTCACAATCACAGCGTGATGTGGTGGAGCATTGTCATGTAAAAGAAACCAATCGTTTGTTACCCATTTTTCAGGTCGTTTTCATCTGATTGCATCTCATAGTCATTTAAGGATCTCCAGGTAAAGTTCTTTATTGACAGTTTGGCCTTGAGGAATAAATTCATAGTGAATGATGCCCTTGTAATCGAAAAACACCTTCAACATAACTTTCCCTCGGCTTTCGTCCTAGCGAAATTTTTCCTTCTTTGGTTTATCATTGGTTATTTGTTTTTGCTTTCCATTCACTTGACTGACGTTTTGTCTGAAGGTCGTAAAGAAAGCACCATGTCTCATCACCTGTCACGATTTTCTTCAAGAAGCTGTCATCTTCATCAGCCATGTCAATCAAATCCCTGGACATGTTCACTCTCACTTCTTTTTGTTCAGGTGATAACATTTTTGGAACCATGTGCAAACAAACACGATGCATGTTCAAATTATCATGAAGAATGCTGTGAACATTCCCATGTGAAATTCCAAGTTCAGAGGCAATAGCATCATTGGTTATTCGTCTGTCTGCACGCACAATTTCTCGAACGCGCTTAACATTCTCATCTGCGGTGGAAGAGGAGGGCCACCCAGTCCAAAGGTCATCTTCGATATTTGTGCGACCTTCACGAAAACGCTTATGTCACTCTTCCACAGTCGTTTTTTTCATGGAATCATTTCCGCATGCTTTCTTCAGCATCTCGAACGTCTCAGAAGGTGATTTCTCGAGCAAAACGCCGAATTTGATGTTGCTCTAAAGACGACATTTCAAAATCCAACGAATGAAAAATTCGCTTTGTGAGAAATGATCTGCAGCTAACGCCGACAGTACCGGAAATGAATTCCAGATGGCTGTATGTTTTCCTTATTAGTGCTGCTAACCTCCAAAAGAGATATTTCCCCTCCAACGAACACCTGCGTGAATGTAGGCGACCATTCCGGGAACTTATTGACTCTACCTCGTATATCTGAATTAGAAATTCACCTACAGAAATTGTTTTTATTTTAAAAAGTGTAATTTCATTACACAAAAGAAATGCTGTAATGCTTTACTTCATCAAAAGTTTTGTCATTCCCAAATTAAAAGTTTATGGCGTTTAACAATTATGCCTTCCATGTTATTAATTTATGTTAGCACTTCTGACTTACTAAAATTTCAGCTTGATAATTTAAAAGCTGTTGTCTTAGACCTGTATTTCAGAACATTTATGAGGTTATCCCCCTCTTATAGGAAAAGTTTAAGTATCAGAGTCCCCTAGTTATATGTTTGTAGGTGGGGGGTAAGTTGTAAAATGTTTCTTCTAAACCATAAATTATACATTGTTGAATATGTGAATACTTCTGAGTATTAACAGAGGTGTGGAGGATGTAATATACAGAACTTACCAAAATGTTCCCTTAAAGCCCCAATAAATATATTTAGCAATATAGCAATATTGCTTCCCTTCCATTTTATTTAAAAGTTCGCCAAGAAATGGGTACACTATCGATGAAAAATATCATACCTCTAAGTGAAACATGATCATCTCTGTTTGATGCAAAGTCAGAGTCTGAGTAGTAGTTTAAATTTAACTCTTTAATATTAGATAAACTTAACATATAATCTTTAGATTTCTCAACATATCTTAATAATCTTAATAATGCATCCCAATGCTTAATTCCTGGATTCTCTTGAAACTGAGATAATATGTTAATTGCATAACATAGATCTGGTCTAGTCCTACTAGATATAAAAGCTAAACATCCAATTAAGCTCCTATGGGGAAATTTTTTCATTTGATTCACTTCTTCACTTGTCATTGGACAATCAATTTTACTAAGAATATTGCCTTTAGCAATAGGGAGTGAAGTTTTAAACTGCTGAAACATTTGACATACTTTATCTATGTATTGACTCTGATGTATAAAAAACTTGATATTAAATTCTTTAAATTCCACACCTAATAGTTTCTTAATTTTCCCTAATATTTTGATATCAAATTCATTGCTAAGTAGTGAAATAATATGGTCAATATCTTCCTGATACTTGGAAAAAAGAATTATGTCATCTACATAAATCAGCATAAGAGTTACAGTTAGTAGCAGCATAACAGTTATTGTATGCGTAAGCACAATTAAACCATTTAAACTTTAAAAACTTTTAATTCTCTTAATTTGGTGTCAAGTTCAATATACTATTCATTCCCTTTCACTTGATGAACCCCGTATATGGCTCTTTTCAATAAACAAATATAATCAGGTTGTTCCTGACTGACATAGCCTTGAGGTTGTTTCATATAAATTTTCTGATTTAGCTTTGCATATAGATTGGCTAATTTGATATCAAGTTGGAAATGCATCCAGTGAAGCATACAAACAAAAATAGAGAAAAATGCTCTGATTATACTGAAGTTGACCACAGGATTAAATACTTCATCGTATGAATCTCCTTTTTCTTAACTATATCCTTTTGCTACCAAATGCACTTTAAATCTCTTAATTTCCCCTTTCTTGTCTCTTTTAACAATCTATTGCCTATATGCTTGTGTGAGGTGGATGCAGGAACTAGTTCCTAAACACCCCTCTCTTGCATTATGGCTATTTCTTTGACCATGGCCTTACACCATTTTTTAGACTGGGGAGATTTAATAGCAACATTATAACTCATTGGTATTTGTATCTCAACATTGCTTGCTTCTGGTCTACTTCGGGCCCCTGTTAAATTTTCCCTTTCCCTAAAATTAAATAGTTGATTGATTGTATTGTACGCTTCTTTTCGCACAATATTTCTTTGTCATTATGTGACCTCAGCCTTTTCTTTTCTCCCTTGGCGTAGTAGTATACATCTGTTCTACTCCCATCGGGTCTTGGTACAACCTTTCGTTTCGAAGTAATATCCAAGCAAGGAGTCATATTGGAATCAACAGAAGAGTCCGTTTCCTCACTAGATTCAGAAGGATCCTCACCAGTGTCTTCCACTCTCTCCTGCTTTACCATGACTTCCCCCTCGGATATTCCCCCTCAGAATATTGTGAACAGTTATCTTTTGATACTTTCAAGATGGTTCTGGGATAAATAGGGTCCAGGATGCTCTCCACTATATCACCCTCATTAAATCTTACATTGCAGTTTTCAGCTACTTGTTTTTCCCTTGACAAAAAAATTCTATAACCTTTGGTGCCTGTGGCATAGCCTAATGTAATATGATTCCTTCTTGAGTCCTTATGTCTAATTTTATTTTGAGCTGACTAGGTTTGCCCACATAGGCTTTGCAACCCAAAGTCTTAAGGTGATTTACCGATGGTTTTCTACCATTGTAGAGTTCTTGTGGAGTTTTGTTTTTGAACTTATGACATATTCTGTTTTTAGCATATGTAAAACATAAGATGGTTTCAGCCCATATTCTGTTATCAACTTTACTCTCATCCAACATAGCCTTAACACAATCAAGGGCAGTTAGATTAAAGCGTTCTGACACTCCATTCTGTAGTGGCATATATGTGTTAGTTCGTTCTGCTTTAATGCCAAGATTTTTTAAGTAGGCTTTGAACAGGTTGTGACAAAACTCCATCCCATTATCTGTTCAGATACTTAGAATCTTTGTACCTAATTCCTAATTGTCATTCTTCCCTGGCTTGAAATTCTTTAAACAATTTGAAAATTTCTGATTTCTGTTTCATTAAACAAATAAAAACTTTTCAGCTATAGTCATCAGTTATGGATAAAAAGTATTTATTTCCACCAAATGAGGCTGTGGATAAGGGACCACAAACATCCATATATAGCAATTGCAATAGTCTATCTAGTGGACCTTATCCTACCAATAGACTGATATGATACCTCCTAGACTTAGCTAACTTACAGTGTTTACAATTTATCTTTCTGTATTTAAGCCTAGGAAGCCCATTCACTGCAGAAACTTTGCTGGTTTGATATAGATAGTCAGAGTTTATGTGATAATACCTTTTATGCCATAGACAATTCTCATCATGTAGTTCAGTTGCTGAACTACTAGGTTTAATTTTCTTATCGATCACATCTCTTTTCTGCTTAGTTTTTGACAGAGTTAAATTTAGGTTCATTTGATTTAGGTACCCTCTTTATATCATTTACATTTTTAGAATAACTGGTATTCCTATCCCTTTTGGGTTTCTTATCCCCCTTTCGATCCTTATTTTTATGTTCACGGTTTACGTTATTTTGTTCACTAGTACTATATTGTGGTTTTAAGAAATATAACCAGTTTTTTTTTTAGCGTAAAAATTTTTGTCTCCTTTGGGTGCAAAAAACCACAGTACCCCATTAGCTCCTGTAAAACTATAATTTTGTTCCTCAAGAACTGAGGCAGCTAACAGCTTTCACCTAAGTTTAGCATGACGTTTTCTAATACAATAACATTTTTCACGTCCTTGAAATGCCTTTGAACTCATTAAATTTTGAAAATAACTTAATGTTATTGCAGAAATGTCGCGTAGCAGCAGTATCTACTACCCAGTTGAGCCTATCGTTAGGATCGATCACAGTATTAGCTTCTATATTAGAGGATGTATGTACTTCTACAATATTTGTTCCACTAGACTTTAATTTGGGCCAATTTGCTTTAAAAACACTTTACATTACTCTTGGAATTACCATTACTTTTGGGTAAATTTACATTAAACATTTTTGACAATTTTACATTATTCATTTTTACATTATTTCAAAAAAATTTTGAATTAGATGTAAAAAAGGCAGAAGTATTAACACTTACATTTGTCATGTCAATGTTCTGTTGCCGCAATCTGCCTTCTTCGGCTGATAGTTCAGTCTGTATTTTGCTCAACTTAAAGTCTGCATCACTCAACTGGTATATAATCTGTATTATCCCCCTGTACTCCTCAGGTAAATACTGTATGGCCTGGAACACCACATACAAATCTTCTATTGAGTGATTGAAATCCTTTAACTTGGTTATTGCCTTCTTTATCCGGGAACAAAAAATGCCGACGGGGTATTCATGTTACGGTCTAATGGAGAAAAAGTTATCTAGTAACCGCACCAGATTTGCATGGGTAGGAGCTTCAAAATGCTGTTATAGTGTCTCCCAAGCTTTGATTGGTTCATCTGAGATACTAATAAGTTCTTTACACTCTGGTGAGAGACTTTGATAAATAATAGCTAGAGCCTTGTCTTTCCTCCGATAAAAATCATCATAGTCCCGGCGAGACATGTTTTCGTCAACTGGTTTTACAGTTCCATCTACATGACCGAAGCACCTGTCTGCCTTGAGAGCGAATGAAATCTCTGTGCTCTAGATCAGGGGTCTCCAAACTATGGCCCACGGTAGCGGGCTGGACATGCCCAGTATCCGGCCCGCCATAGTTTATTTTGTTTACATTGTAAAATTTACAATGTAAGTAAATCATACAAAATAATAATCAGATGTTTTTATTTAACGACCCATTCAGAAACACAATAACTGACATAAATAATGAAATTGAACATTTTAACTGTAATTAATGGTATGAGATTTATCCTAAAAACTTACAATAAGTGACATACATAGGTAATTCACATAATGAAATTAAACATTATAATTATGATTAATGAGATTTAAGTAGCTGTAACTTTAGACTGACAATTGTTTGCAATTGTGAATGAAGTTTACTAGTTGAAAGTGTCAACAGCGACTTCAAATGCTTATCAGTTAATTTGGATCTGAAAATATTTTTTGTATATTTCATTTTGGAGAATGTTTTTTCACACAGATAAGTAGAGCCGAAAGCAGAAAAAAGCAATGAGCAAATTTATGCAACTGGTCAAACTGTCTGAGTGGAAGACTCTTATAAAATTCCAGCAATGATGACTTTAAATATTTTTCTTTAAAAACATCGCTACACTGCAAATCAATGATTTCCATTTGAAGTTCTGGGGCAAGAATTTCTATATCGGCATTAAAAGGATTTTGAAAAATCTTGATATCGTTTGCAATTGCATCAAAATTCGAAAAACAAGACTCAAAATTTATTTTTAAAGTACCCACAGCTTCAATTGCAAAATCTGCCGGAAATGGAGTCTCAGTTTGCTGACTGAATGTTTGGCATGTATTAAAATGCGTTCAATTGAGATTGAAACAAAACAATTTTTTTCGAAAGAACTTAATATGAGTGTATAAATCAGGCAGAAGCTGGTTTTCTCCTTGTAATTTTAAATTAAGGTCATTCATATGGTTAGTTAAATCTGTATAAAATGATAACTTCCATAACCACTTATTGTTTTGTAACTCAGTCAGAGGACAATTTCTTTCATTCAAGAAAATTTCGATTATTGCTCGGAGCTCAAAAAATCGCATTAGAACTTTTCCGCAGCTAAGCCAGCGTACTGCAGTATAATATGGTAAGTCATTTTCTCCAATCTCTTCAATAAACTCGCGAAATTGACGATGACTGAGCGCATGTGATCTGATATAATTAACAGCTGATATAACTGGCAATGTGAACAAAATGCACTGGATTTATCTTTAAGACCTCCACCGACTGATACCTGTGCCTTGACGTGGTAGTGGAACTTGAGTGTTCCGATGATCCTAAGAGCTATGTCAGCGGTAGCTTTTGCTACTGGTAGGATCTCCCATGCCGGACAGGTCTAAGGTGAGGTTCACAACAAAACGAGGTATCCTGGTCCTCCCGGTTGGGGGTTAGGAGTAAGGCATACTGCCTAACCCTGTAAAATCCTCAGGGGTCCACTTCTTTTGTGGATACGGGTGTTGCAATCCAGAGGTACCCAAGCGATCTTTTCCTCCTAGCTGCAGATTGCATCAATGCCGAGCCCCTAGTAAACATCACTTCTGCTTTATGGGCCTTAGTACCACCCTTCGACCTCTGCCGTAAGGTATACCGTTTTGGGCTTGGGAATGGGACCATGTGGTTGTATTGTGAAAAGAGCAAAGCGGCGTGCATCTGTAGTATTGCTTTTAAGAAATGTTTGTAGTAAACGATTCCAGAGGCCGAGTCCCTTGGCTGCGTTGGTTGGATGGTGGGGAGTGTTTCCTATCGAGAAATCCCCCTTGGATCCTTGTTGATCTCTGGGCTCTGTGCACCTGGTGCACGTTATGGCCCGCTCCTCATCATCCAGCTTTGCGAATGACTCCGGCGGTTACACTTTTCACGTTAGAAAAGTGTGGGGAGACGGGGCTTAGCGGGGGCTCCGATCGAACTGGAAGTAATCCATGGTTTTTCTCATTAGTGGATACAGCATGGAGATTCTAGATGTTCCATTTCCTAGCTCTCCATGCTGCCATAGAGAAAGTATTGAAGAATTGGTTACACCTTCGTGTGACTCCCAATCAGCCATTGAGACAGCCCCTCTGGGGTTGAATCTTGGTAAGAAAGAGGAAAACTGCAGTCTGGCTGCGGAAGGAAGTGGAGTCGCGAGCCTTGGTGACTGACACACTGAAACCATGGCTGAGATGCAGGAAGTACTCACAAAGGCACAGAGGCGCAGGAGGAGGCGCATTCCTAGGCAGCTAGACCAGAAGTTTGCAAAAGCTGGTGCTGTCAAAGAGAAGGTCGGAGGCACCAAACGACTTAGGTCGGATAGAGCCACACCCTCTCCAAGAGATCTGGTCAATAAAAAGAGATCAAGGACTGACATCCAACCTGGTTCATATACTCAGGCAGTCCAGGTTATAAAGATGGCAGTCATTAAAGATTCCTTCCCTTCAAGTAAGCTGAGTAAGGAAGAGGTTGACATCATCCAGATGGAGATTCTCGGTAAAATAGATGAGATACCCACTGGTGAGCAACTTCCAAAGATCCATGGTTCTGGCTTATATGCTGGAGCCTTGGTGCTTCAGTGCAATGATGCAACTACTGTGAAATGGATTAAGAAAACCTTCCACAATAACAGACAGGTTTTAGTTGAGGTACTCAAAGTCTTGAGTGCCAATGATCTACCCAAACCTGTCAAGGTGGCCTTCAAGACCAGAGATGTTTACACTGAAGAGCCAAGCGTTTTGCTGTAACGGCTGAACCGTTTCAACCCGGAGTTGAAGTCTGAGGAGTGGCGTGTTCTGCAAAACTTTGTGGAACCCCTCTCCGTAAGATGGATCTTCGAGGTGGACTTGGAGGCTGTGGATGCAATTCGCAGAGCTGACTTTGGTACTCACACCGGTTCGGACTGTGGAGTCTTCAGGATTCTTCGGGACCCAAACGAAAGGCCCAAAAGGAAGATGGAGATGGAGGTACAGCCAGAAGATCAGGCAACCTCCTCTCAAGTGAGTATCACTAATGTTGATACTATGATACCTAAGCTTGTTGAACTGGAAATTGCTTCCAGCTCTGATAACATGGTGTATGCTAATCCACTGCTTTATGCTAATCCATTGCTGTATGCTAATCCATTGCTAAGAGTGTGGTCAGTTTGGATAGGGTTAATTGGGCTTTGAACTCTTTTAAACCCTATAAAACTCTGGGGATTGATGGCATCATTCCCATCCTTCTTCAGGAGGGAATTAAGGTGCTTGCTCCCATTCTCTGCAGAATCTACAGAGCTTGTATTGCCTTTGGTCATGTACCTTCTGCCTGGAGGTATACAAGGGTAATTTTTATTCCAAAGATTGGTAAGGATAATTATTATGAGGCCAAATCCTTCAGGCCTATTAGCCTTACGTCTTTTCTTTTAAAGACTATTGAAAAGCTCATTGACAGGTATATCAGGGAAGTGACTCGGGCTTCTTTGCCTCTGTCTAACTCTCAGCATGCCTATCAATCGGGTAAATCTACGGATACTGCTCTCTACAGTCTCTACTTTATTCTGGAGAGAAACTTTAATGCTAAGGAAATTGCTCTAGCCACTTTTCTTGACATTGAGGGTGCTTTTGATAAAGTTCCTATTGACACCATCCTACATGCTCTTGATAGGAAGGGTGTTGACATGACGATCTCTTGTTGGATAAAGAACCTATTATCTAATAGGTATATCTGAGCATCTTTGCTTAGTGACAACAAGACGGCGCATGCTCTGGCAGGCTGTCCGCAGGGAGGCGTACTTTCACCAATTCTCTGGTGTTTAGTTGCAGACTCTCTTCTGGACAACTTAACTAGTTCCGGTGTATCCTGTGTTGGAAATGCTGACGATGTTGTCATCATTGCCAGAGGCAAATTTGGTAACACTGTCTCTGATATAATGTCCACAGCTCTTAGGGGTGATTAGACATGGTGCAATAATGCTGGATTTTCTGTAAATCCGCAAAAAACAACCATGGTTGAGTTCACAAAAAAACACATTCTTAACCTTAGAGACATTCGCTTCTTTGGTCAGAAGCTCATGTGCTCGAAGGAGGTAAAATTCTTAGGAATCTTCTTTGACATGGGTCTCAACTGGAAGAGACACCTGGAATACTGCATAACTGAAGCCAAAAGAATCTTCTGGTCTTGTAGAAATGCTATTGGGAGAACCTGGGGTCTAAATCCCAAGGCTATCCATTGGATTTACTCTATGGTAATTTGTCCCATCATCTTCTATGGCTCCATTATTTGGTGGTCTAGAGTCAGATGTGAAACTGCTAAATTAGATTTAATTAAGCTTCAAAGGATGGTATGTACTGCGATCTCTGGTTGCATGAAAACCACTCCCACTGCAACTCTTGAACTTTTGCTCAGATTGCACCCTCTCTACATTCACATTGAAGCTGAGGCTCTCATCTGCATGTACAGACTTAAATATCTGGAACACTGGAAGGACTATTCTAAATATTTATCTTGGAGTGGTCTCAACAGTAATGTTATAAATCATCCTTATTTCCATATGCCATCTGATGGTATACAGGTCCGATATACATTTGACAAGCCCTATGTAATTCAGGTCCCTTCACGGGATGACTGGAAGAGGACTCCCACCTACAATAAACAAAATTGTATTGTATGGTACACAGATGGCTCGAAGATTGGCACCAGTACTGGTGCTGGTGTTTGCTGTCTGGATGATGGCACTAACATGTCTTACCCTCTAGGCAGTCATGCTACTGTCTTTCAGGCTGAGGTCTATGCTATTCTAATGTGTTGTAGAATTTGCTATGACAGAAATTATAGGAGCAACCAGATTCTTATCTGTTCTGATAGTCAAGCTGCTCTTATGGCCTTAGGAAAGTCTACGATGACGTCTTCCCTTGTCTGGGAGTGCTATAATGCACTGTGTAATATTGCTTGCAATAATAAAGTCATACTCTACTGGGTGCCTGGACATTCGGGCATTCCAGGAAATGAGTTGGCTGATGAATTGGCTAGGAAAGGCTCAAGTATTCCTTTTGTTGGTCCTGAGCCGGCTTTGGGTGTTCCCAACGAACTAACTAGAAGAACTGTCTATGACATCTTCAGAAAGCTTCAGTTCAAAAACTGGCGTAATACTAAAGGCCAAAGGCAGGCGAAAATTCTCAACTGCAATTGCCCTAGCATACGTCAGAAGGAATTATTCAGGCTCAGTAGAACTGGCATCAGGGACACTGCACCCTTAAAAGACACCTTAATATTATGGGTGTCACGAAAGATTCGCTTTGCAGAGGCTGCAAATACAGTGAAGAAACTGCCGTACACATTCTCTGTGAATGTGAGGTGTTCTCCGCCCATAGGTTCGAAGACTTGGGTCGACATGTGATCGAGCCCTGGGAGTTGTATGACATTCCTGTCAAGTGCCTGCTGATTTTTGCTTCGGCTACTGGTCTCTTTTCTTAAGGACCTTCACTTATTGGGGTAGTACAATAGACCTCTGGTTGATGTGCTGGGCTCTTCTGGAGCCACCCACCTTCATGTCATTCATTCATATCTTTAAGACACTTTTAATTAAATTAAACACTCACAATTTAACACACTGTATTTTCACTAAGAAACTATAGTCTCAAAACACACTTGTCGCACTATATTTCGCTTTTCAGATAGCACTTGTTGCTCCGAATTCAAATTTTGAAACTGTCCAACTCTCTTCCAGACAAGTAATCATGATAGCGTTGTATCGTCCGTTCGTTACTAATTCCCTCGTGGTGAAAGAGCGCCTACGCACCACATCCACAAGACTCCCCCAGGGTATCCCATGGCAAAGGGGAGGAGATTTGCAGCTTCACTTTTATAGAGGCTCCCTGAAGGGCGGAAGTCTGACTTGGTCTTGACATAACAACATCCATGCCCGCTGACGGGATTCGAATATGCAACCCGGCATTCCAGCGATCAGACGGAAACGCATGTCCCTGACAGTTCGACCACCGGATCGGCTGGCGTTGTATACTTCGACTAACCAAGCATAATTGGCGTTTTTGCGTAATTCCGCCGCTCCCCACACGAGGGCGCTGTACTACTGTAGCTTTACCACATCCTGCACTTAACTTCTCTACTCTCCACAAGATGTCACTACTATACATTTAGCACGGTCGTAAGTAGTCGTAACAATACGTAACGGACAGCGCGTGCATCGGCTATCTCCGCCACAATGAAATGTCCTTGATACTTGCCCGTAAGTACCAACCGAAATTGCTAACGGAGCGAAGGCCATCCCTGTACCATAGATATCTCACTCGCCAGCTAGTCCCGAAACGAAAATTTGCGCATAATTCAAAACTACAGTATGTTGAGCTAGCTAGGTTTTGGCCCTTGGGACTTAGTGAAGGAGTCAGTGTGGCCCTTAGGCTAAAAAGTTTGGAGACCCCTGCTCTAGATGATGTAGTTGTTCAATGATAGTAACTCTTATCGTTCCTGCCTCCATGGCTAGTAGAATAATGAAGAAGTAAACAAAAATCCGTAGTATTGTGGATTATGTTTTACTCAAAATGGTGCCTGTGCAGCCCCCATCTGCATACCTCTATAGTTCACAAAAAGCACAGTTTTTTCTGTAGCAACATTTTCATTTATTGCAAAACATTAACTGAGGTTTTTGGATGTTTAACTGGCCCATAACCTGTTCTATAATTTGATAAATACGGTCTATAATTTGGAATAATAGATGACGTGACAAAAACACTTCATCAACAATCTGCACTGATATTTTAATAGCAGAGAGAGCACTGATATTTTAATAGCAGCGAGAGATGGCAGCTCAATGAATGTTAATGTGCATTGGTGCGAAATGAAATTTAATGTAGATTAGAAAACCCATTCATTTTTATTTTGTGAATAAATTAGGCACTTTAGGCAAGTTACACACTTGGTAATCTTATGCAGAATCAAAACAATATTTTATACACAATTTGAGCTAATGAGCTCCATATCGGCTTTTCTTGAAATAAGCAGAATATTCTTGAAGCACTTATCAGTGCAGTAATAAAATGCTTATATTACCTAAGTTCCTTGCGTGCACTTGAAGCCACCATTGCCGGTGTCACACTTGGCAAAAAAAAAGTTCCATTGAAATAGATACAGCGGTAAACATTCTCGCGACTTCATAATGTAAGGAAAACTTAATGACTATTAACTTAGTCATACTGGATATGGTCAATTTACACGAAACTTAGAACTAATTACTAACAACCGTCATACTGCATAAACAAGTCAGTGTTATTCTTAATATTTGTACCGTACATATTACCGATTCTACTTCTCCTCGGTCAGTACTGTACCTCAGATCGACAGACTGACAAATTGCTTCAAGAATGTTCTGCTATATATATCCGAAGATGGGATCGTTCCGGAAAGCCATCATAACTGGAAACGCCACCAGATATGCAAATGCGTACGAGTTGAGAACTGTATTTGCATGAAAACGAATGTGGGAAAAACATCAAGGTTCATGCCCGAGAATGTAGTGAGACATTTATTAAGAATTTTATGAATGCACGTTCATGGGAAACATGATATTTACTTGCGTTTTTCCAACATTTAACACTTTCCAACATAGTTGAAAAGTGTTTATGACTTTGGTCATTCTGTTTGTCTGTCCGTTCACACGATAACTGCCGTAAAAATGGCTTTAGCAAAATGAAATGTTAGTATATTGTTGAGACAAAATGAAAATGAATATCACCCAATTAGTTTTGAATTTAACCTGGGTTGAAAGAATGAAATACATTGAACCCTATGGGCCATAATTTTTTGAACATTTTTTAAGCCTAGCTAAAATTAAAAAATTGCTTCGAAAATTTTAGAAAATATTCAAATTATAACATAAAATGTATAAGATAAATTTCAGCAAAATATATTGAGTAGTTTTTTAAATAAAAATTGAAATAATAACTACACTCATATTATATGAAGAGATCCACATGACTCATTTCAAAATAAAATATGGCATCCAATTTTTTTTCTGCTGTGTAAAAATTGTGATGTTGTAATGTTTAAAAAGATCATTTAAATTTATATTTAGTATTACAACTGTCATAAAGCTGCTTTATTTTTTAGTATTATCTGTGTATGTGTATCTAAATTCTGTCCCAATGCAATTACAATATTTTTGATTTTAAATAATCACCAAACTTTTTTTATTTCTACAACGAAGACAAATTTGATTGCTAAACTACAGCATACAGAATGTAAACAAATCAAGCGACTGTAAGAAGAGTCATATAAGAATTGCTTAACTTTTTTTTCATGCAACATTTAGCTCAAGTCTGGAATATAAGTGATGCGAATGAAATATTCATTAATTTTACATAGAGAGACAGATAATTTATATTTCGTTGACATTATTTGAATAAAATTAATTTTGTGTAATTAGAATGAATTGTCTTTTCAAGTTGACTGTGATAATTTGCTGAATACATCACATTTCAAAGATGTATAGATAAAATTGCATTTCAGTTGGAAAATGTTTCACAATCAATGTTTTATGCATGATTGATCTTTCCTGTTTCATTTTTAGTGTATGATAGAAGTATATATATTTTAGAATATCATATGAAGGAAAAAATTTAGGACAGTCAAATAGCCACATATCTACAAAGTTGAAGAAATTTGGCATTAAATATTAGCTACCTAAGAGTGTCTTATAATACGTCATTTGATGTATGCCTACTACTTTATAAAGACATTTTGAGGTTTTTAGCAGCTGTGTCCCAATATTGAAAACCAATTGATAATCTTTATGTATGTAATATGCATAATTCTTTTAATAATTGTTTTGTTGCCAATAAATATTTTATATAAAAGCAAAGACTAATGAAATAAACACTACTAGCCAGTTTCTACAAATCAAAACAAGAAATTCAGATTGGACTACATAAAAGCTATTATATTATATTATATTAAAGTTAATATGCACAGGAAATTTTTTTTTATTGAATCTTTATTTTATGAAACAGCCCAACTCTCAGCTATATAAGAATTTAAATTTTCTTTGTAATTTTAAATATGAATTCACTAGTTTTTAAAAGTATAATTTATAGTTATTACAGTGGAGATGGGCGAATAACACATTTCTTAAATTTAAATATTAACTAATCAGACCTCAAATATTTTAATACCTCAAATATTCAAATACCCAAAATAGTAATTTCAAATTGTTAATAAATAAAACTTATTTTTATTAAAAAGAATATTTATTAATTATTAGTAAATAAATTAGTAGAATAAAAAATCTGATGTGAGCAGCACATGACTTTCTGTGCAGACTCAAATTCATTTTCTCTTCATTTCATTAATAATTCATTAAATTGAGTTTAATTGCATTAAATAACACACATAATTAATTGAAATTACTCTGAATTTATGCTTTTAATTCAGCTTTCGTCTTCATTTGGTAACTGGACTTATTCTCAAATCCGGTGCAGCAAAAATGTGAAAAAACTAAAATATCTCGAGAACGGCTAGTTCTAAAGTAATGGGATTGGTCTTATTCTTTTTATCATCAAAAATTACATATAAAACAAGCATTTAATTAATACATTTGAGCATACATAGTTTTTTATTTTAGATTTTGATGATTTTTGAGGGCCATTTCACAAAAAGAAGTAGGTTCTTTTTTTTCAGATTGTACCAAAGTCTAATCAGCACCAGGGTAACCCTTAAGTGACTCATCTACCAAATTTTGTGAAATTTAGTCAATTAGTTTTTCAGTTAGAGTGGATACAGGCAATTTTTGCAGACCATTTAGCAAAAAAACACAGGTTCTTTTATCCCAAATTATACCAAAATCTAATCAGCACCAGGGTCACCCACAAGGGACTTACCTACTAAATTTTTTGAAATTAGGTCTATTAGTTTTTGAGTTAGAGTGAATACATACATTGCACAGACAGACACACACACAGACATCACGCTAAAAATAAATTTTTCTTATTCTAGAGGTCCTAAAATATTAGACCCAACTAAAACTCGAGTTGCGATTTTTGGTATGATTCCAATACTTTCCCTATACATTATCATTTATTGCAGGAAAAGTAAAATATCTGATGTGGACAGCACATGACTTTCCACGCAGTCTCATATTCACGCTCTCTATATTTCTTCAATAATTCATTAAATTGGGTTTAATTGCACAAAATAACACTCATAATTATTTAAAATTACATTGAATTTGCACTTTTAATTCACTTTTCATTCTCATTTGGTAAGACTTGTTTTCAAAGGTGGAATAGCAAAAATGAAAAAAAATGAAGATATCTCGAGAACGGCTAGTCCTAGTGTAATGGGTTGGTCTTATTCTTTTTATCTTTAAAAATTACATATAAAACAGGTATTTAATTGATATATTTGAGCATATGTAACTTTTTATTTTAGATTTTAGCGATTTTTGTGGACCATTTTGCAAAAAAAGCAGGTTATTTTTTTCGAAATCGTACCAAAATCTAATCAGCACCAGGGCAACCCACAAGTTACTTATCTACCAAATTTTGTGTAAAACTTATCTATTAATTTTTCAGCTAGCGTGGATAAAGGCAATTTTTGCAGACTATCTCACAATAAAAGGTGGGTAAATTTATCTCGAATCGTACCCAAAACTATTCAGCACCAGGGTCACCCACATTTACATACCAAATTTTGTGAAACATGATTTATATACCAAATGTTATGAAACTTGGTCTATTAGTTTTTGAGTTAGACTGGATACATACATTGCAGTGGATACATACACAGACAGACAAGACATGCACACAGACGGAATGCTAAAAATAGGTTTTTGTATTTTAGAGGTGTCAAAATGTGTAGATTTGTCGAAAACTCGAGTTGCGATTTTTGACATGATTCCAATACTTTCCCTATACATTACCATGTATTGCAGGGAAAGTAAAAATACAAGATGTAATAAAACCACAATAATTTAGAAATGAAACTTTTTATGTTAAATTTTAATTTTTAATTGTTATACTTAGCTTTTTATTTTAGG
The DNA here is from genome assembly GCA_951213105.1 of Amaurobius ferox. Lineage (NCBI taxonomy): Eukaryota > Metazoa > Arthropoda > Arachnida > Araneae > Amaurobiidae > Amaurobius > Amaurobius ferox. The sequence continues at coordinate 123,257,705 of OX578138.1, forward strand.
TACTCTTAAACTACAATAATTGTAAATGCTTCTCACAACAAATTTTAATTTAAGAAAAAAAGAATTCAAACACATTCAGGATCTGGTCTGCTTCTTTTTTTATTGTATATTAAATCAAAGGTGCTGTAGAATTGCTCTTAAAAACATGTTGATGTCGATGTGATTAAATAAATCAAAATAATTCCTTTAAACGAGGATACAGACTGTTCTTATTCTAGTAGACAAAATTGTTTTTTGATGGTGGAAGGAAACTTCCTTTTAGGTACTTCTGAATTTCTTTTCCTAGAGTATCTGGACATTTTATTCCAGAACCTGCTATTAAACTTTGCCCAAAATGTGAGGCATTCAAATTTCTTCAGACATTCATACAAGTATTCAAGACATTCGAGTATTCACGGATAGTATTCAACCATCTTTATATTACTATAAACAAAGCAAACAAATTACTTTAAAAAATTGAAAAAAAACTTACATTATTCAAAATGTTGAAATACCAGTTTTTTCTAGAAAAGTAAAAATATTATTTAGATTATTTAATTATAAATAAATTATTTACATGACATTTATATGTAAAAATTCAAACTATAAAAATTAAAACATTTAGTTCTATTAAAAAAAACCACATATGTTACAGTACAGGATCATTCATCTGACGTCCCGATATCCGGAACGTTCCCAAAACAGAAATTAAGCATAATGATGCCAAATTTTGTGCCAATTTACATATTTTCGTCAAAAAATGGTCAAATAGCTGTTTTTCTAAATCTCGCCAAATGATTAGAAGTGTTCTTTACTACTGATTTTTCCATAGTTTCTATGGAAAATGTCCGCATAATACAAATTACGGCTTTACCATGCTCTCCTATGGAAAATTGTAGTCGGCTACAGAAAATTTACAGTCTTATGTGCTGTCAATCCCAGTAACAATGGAAATTTATGCCGCATAATTCATTAATTAATATCTCGTTTTTCATGGACATAATACATTATATGCTTCATAAATCGCTAAATGGGTAGTCAAGAATGTTACCTCCATATTGCACCTCTTGAATTATGGAGGGCTTGCTCTTTTCTGATTAGGTCCAAGAGATGTCTCTGATGTTTTTTTCACAAAAAATTAATTTCCGAAAACGTATTACAACAAATTTCGTGATTCCGCGCTGCAGTACATAATTTATGCAGATTTATTTCTAAGTGTATCACTCCCACATTTGTGCAATACAATTTTGTTCTGACATTTATTTTCTTTTTATTGAACGTTAAAAAAACAGTTTTAAAATCCCGATTTTTGAAATTAATATGAGCTATCCTTGTCCAAAACGATAAGGAAAAAAAAATTAGCGGTTGAAGAAAATTAAAAACTGATCTCTTTTTGACTTCTTCAAGCAATGCATTTTCTTATGAGACCTCGATTTGTACATTTTCTGCTGATTTTCGGGCAAATATGCTTGCTCTTAGTCCTTTCTACTTTCCCTGCAACACATGGTAATGTATAGGGAAAGTACTGCAATTATATCGAAAATCGCAACTCGAGTTTTCGACGGATCTACACATTTGGGGACCTCTAGAATATGATAAAACCATTTTTGGCGTGACGTCTGTGTGTGTATCTGTGTGCCTGTCTGTCTGTGCAGATTTTGTATCCACTAACTAAAAAACTAATGAACTGAATTTCATAAAATTTGGTAGGTAAGTCACTTGTTGGCGACTCTGGTGCTGATTAGTTTTGGGTACAATTAGGGATAAAAGAATCCACCTTTTTTTGCGAAATGGCCCACAAAAAATGCCTATATCCACTCCAGCTGAAAAACTAATAGACCAAATTTCCCAAAAATCGGTTGATACGTTGCTTGCACAATATTTGGTAAATAAGTCACTTGTAGGTTACCCTGGTGCTGATTAGATTTGAATTGTGAGAAAACTATTTCTAGCATGACATCTGTGTGTGTGTGTGTGTGTCTGTGCAGATTTGGTATACACTCTAACTAAAAAACTAATTGACCGAATTTCATAAAATTTGGTAGGTAAGTTACTTGTGGGTGAATCTTGGTGCCGATTAGTTTTAGGTACAATTCGGGATAAAACTAATCAGCAACCGCCTTCTTTTGCAAAATGACCCGCAAAAGCCTGTATCCACTCTAGCTGAAAAACTAATGGACCGAATTTCACAAAATTCGGTAGATAAGTCGCTTGTGGGTCACCCTGGTGCTGATTAGATTTTGGTTTGATTTGGGAAAAAAATAACCTACCTTTTTTTTTTGAAAAATGGCCTGCACAAATCGTCAAAATCTAAAATAAAAAACTATGTATGCTCAAATATATCCATTAAATTCCTGTTCTATATGTTATTTTTAATGAAGAAAAGAATAAGATCAGCCCCATTACACTAGGACTAGTCGTTCTCGAGACATTTTAGTTTTTTTGTATTTTCTCTATGCCAGCTTTGAAAATAAGTCCAGTTACCAAATGAGAACGAAAATTGAATTTAAAGTGAATTAAACTTAATTAAAATAAAGAGAACGTGGATATAAGTCTATAGGGAAAGTCATGTGCTGCACACAGCAGATTTTTACTTTCCCTGCAATACATGATAATGTATAGGGAAAGTATTGGAATCATGCAAAAATTGGAACTGGAGTTTTTGACGGATCTACATGTTTCAAGACCTTTAGAATACGAAAAAACTATTTTTAGTGTGACGTCTGTGTATGTGTGTCTGTCTGTGTCTTAGTCTGTCTGTGCAATGTATGTATCCACTCTAACTCAAAAACTAATGGACAGAATTTCATAAAATTTGGTAGGTAAGTCACTTGTGTGTGACCCTGGTGCTGTTTAGTTCTTGGTACAATTTGGGATAAAATAACCTGCCTTTTTTTACAAAATGGCTCGCAAAAATTGCCTGTATCCACTGTAACAGAAAAACTAATTGATCGAATTTTACAAAATTTGGGGTTGATAAGTCACTTGTGGATCACCCTGGTGCTGATTAGATTTTGGTACGATTCGAAAAAGAAGAATCTGCATTTTTTTATGAAATGGCCTGCAAAAGTTGTATATATCCGTGCTAACTCAACTAATCGACTAACGTTCATAACATTTGGTAGGTAAGTCACTTGGATGTGACCCTGGTACTGATTAGTTTTTGGTACGATTTGGGATAAAACTACCTGCCTTTTTTGTGAAATAGCCCGCAAAAATTGCCTGTATCCCCTGTAACTTAAAAACTAATTGATCAAATTTTACAAAATTTGGTAGATAAGTCACTTGTAGACAGGGTTGTCAAAAACCCAGATTTTTAAATGAAAAACCCCGCCCATTTGGGTTTTTTCAGAGTTTGGGGGAGGGGGGGGGGGGTGTTCAGGGTTTTTTCACCATTATTTCAGAGGAATTTTTATAACTTTTATTTTAGCAAATTTTCAAAACTAACATAGAACAATTAATTTTTTAAATGAGAACTTTTAAAGAATTGAGCAGAGCAGCACTGTTGAATACTCAGCAGTAAGTATGAGTATGACTAATGTATTTACTTCAAATTACATAGTATAATGGATAATGCACATAAAAAATACAACATTCTAAATAAAAATATGTCCTAAAAAATTTTAAAAAATGCATTTAATTATTACATAATTATACATTTAAATTTATAAATGTATTTTAAAAAGTGAAGTTACAAAAATTAAGTTTATTATGAATAATAAAAGGAAAAGAAGTGTTATTAAAAACAATATTATGAAATATGTTATTTTGTATAGAAAGTTTATTAACTTTTATTGTTAATTGTCAGTAAATGCAATTTTAAGTTCAATTGCCCACATGGGTTTTTTTCAAGGTTTTTTTTTAAAAAACCTATCTGTGTTTTTTCGGGTTGGGCAAAACCATAACAACCCTGCTTGTAGATCATCCTGTTGCTGATTAGATTTTGATACGATTCGAAAAAAAGAATATGTCTTTTTTTGCGAAATGACCCGCAAATTTAATATATTCGATGTAAGATAAAATACTACATGTGCAAGATAGTGAAACTCTGAAATAAATGGCTAAAACTGATAAAATATAATATTAATTAAGTACTTGTTCCAGATGTAAAATTTGACAACTAAGTGAGTTAATTTGACCCTATGACTGTAGGATACACCGTTCTTGAGATATAGTAGTTTTTGGAATTTTAAGGACCTGAAGAATTTAAAGTGAATTAAGTTGCCAAACGAAATAAAGGTTCAATAAAAAAACAAATTGGATATAATATCAAAAAACTATCCATATTATTTTCTGTAATTAAACTCAATTTAATGCATAATAAAATAAAAAATTACAAAATGAATTTGAATCTGCAGGGAAAGTCGTGCTGCTCACATAAGATTTTTACTTTCCCTGCAATACATGGTAATGTATTGGGAAAGTATTGGAATCATGCCGAAAATCGCAACTCGAGTTTTCAACGAATTGACAATTTTCGAGGCCTCTAGAATACAAAAAAACTATTTTTAGCATGACGTCTGTGTGTGTGTGTCTGTCTGTCTGTGTAATGTATGTATCCACTCTAACTCAAAAACTAATGCACCGAATTTCATAAAATTTGGTAGGTAAGTCACTTGGGTGTGACCCTGATGTTGATTAGTTTTTAGTACGATTCAGGATAAAAGAACCGGCCTTTTTTGTGAAATGGTCCTCAAAAATTGCCTGTATCCACTCTAGCTGAAAAACTAATGGATCGAATTTCACAAAATTCGGTAGATAAGTCACTTGTGGGTTGAATGAATGAATGAATGACATGAAGGTGGGTGGCTCCGGAAGAGCCCAGCACATCGACCAGAGGTCTATTGTACTACCCCAACAAGTGAAGGTCCTTAAGAAAAGAGACCAGTAGCTGAAGCAAAAATCAGCAGGCACTTGGCAGGAATGTTATACAACTCCCAGGGCTCGATCACATGTCGACCCAAGTGTTCGAACCTATGGGCGGAGAACACCTCACATTCACAGAGAATGTGTACGGCAGTTTCTTCACTGTATTTGCAGCCTCTGCAAAGCGAAGCTTTCCTGACACCCATAATATTAAGGTGTCTTTTAAGGGTGCAGTGTCCAGTAAGGAGCCCGACAGCCCTTCTGATGCCAGTTCTACTGAGCTTGAATAATTCCTTCTGACGTATGCTAGGGCAATTGCAGTTGAGGATTTTCGCCTGCCTTTGGCCCTTAGTATTATGCCAGTTTTTGCACTGAAGCTTTCTGAAGATGTCATAGGCAGTTCCCTCTAGTTAGTTCCTTGGGAACACCCAAAGCCGGCTGAGGACCAACAAAAGGAATACTTGAGCCTTTCCTAGCCAATTCATCAGCCAGCTCATTTCCTGGAATGCCCGAATGTCCAGGCACCCAGTAGAGTATGACTTTATTATTGCTAGCAATATTACACAGTGCATTATAGCACTCCCAGACAAGGGAAGACGTCATAGTAGACTTTCCTAAGGCCATAAGAGCAGCTTGACTATCAGAACAGATAAGAATCCGGTTGCTCCTATAATTTCTGTCATAGCAAATTCTACAACACATTAGAATAGCATAGACCTCAGCCTGAAAGACAGTAGCATGACTGCCTAGAGGGTAAGACATGTTAGTGCCATCATCCAGACAGCAAACACCAGCACCAGTACTGGTGCCAATCTTCGAGCCATCTGTGTACCATACAATACAATTTTGTTTATTGTAGGGAGTCCTCTTCCAGTCATCCCGTGAAGGGACCTGAATTACATAGGGCTTGTCAAATGTATATCGGACCGGTATACCATCAGATGGCATATGGAAATAAGGATGATTTATAACATTACTGTTGAGACCACTCCAAGATAAATACTTAGAATAGTCCTTCCAGTGTTTCAGATATTTAAGTCTGTTCATGCAGATGAGAGCCTCAGCTTCAATGTGCATGTAGAGAGGGTGCAATCCAAGCAAAAGTTCAAGAGTTGCAGTGGGAGTGGTTTTCATGCAACCAGAGATCGCAGTACATACCATCCTTTGAAGCTTAATTAAATCTAATTTAGCAGTTTCACATCTGACTCTAGACCACCAAATAATGGAGCCATAGGAGATGATGGGACAAATTACCATAGAGTAAATCCAATGGATAGCCTTGGGATTCAGACCCCAGGTTCTCCCAATAGCATTTCTACAAGACCAGAAGATTCTTTTGGCTTTAGTTACGCAGTATTCCAGGTGTCTCTTCCAGTTGAGACCCATGTCAAAGAAGATTCCTAAGAATTTTACCTCCTTGGAGCACATGAGCTTCTGACCAAAGAAGCGAATGTCTCTAAGGTTAAGAATGCATTTTTTTTTGTGAACGCAACCATGGTTGTTTTCTGCAGATTTACAGAAAATCCAGCATTTTTGCACCATGTTTCAACACCCCTAAGAGCGGTGGACATCATATCAGAGACAATGTTACCAAATTTGCCTCTGGCAATGATGACAACATCGTCAGCATATCCAACACAGGATACACCAGAACTAGTTAAGTTGTCCAGAAGAGAGTCTACAACTAAACACCAAAGAATTGGTGAAAGTACGCCTCCCTGCGGACAGCCTGCCAGAGCATGCACCGTCTTGTTGTCACTAAGCAAAGATGCTCAGATATACCTATTAGATAATAGGTTCTTGATCCAACAAGAGATCGTCATGTCAACACCCTTCCTATCAAGAGCATGTAGGATGGTGTCAATAGGAACTTTATCAAAAGCACCCTCAATGTCAAGAAAAGTGGCTAGAGCAATTTCCTTAGCATTAAAGTTTCTCTCCAGAATAAAGTAGAGACTGTAGAGAGCAGTATCCGTAGATTTACCCGATTGATAGGCATGCTGAGAGTTAGACAGAGGCAAAGAAGCCCGAGTCACTTCCCTGATATACCTGTCAATGAGCTTTTCAATAGTCTTTAAAAGAAAAGACGTAAGGCTAATAGGCCTGAAGGATTTGGCCTCATAATAATTATCCTTACCAATCTTTGGAATAAAGATTACCCTTGTATGCCTCCAGGCAGAAGGTACATGACCAAAGGCAATTCAAGCTCTGTAGATTCTGCAGAGAATGGGAGCAAGCACCTTAATTCCCTCCTGAAGAAGGATGGGAATGATGCCATCAATCCCTGGCGTTTTATAGGGTTTAAAAGAGTTCAAAGTCCAATTAACCCTATCCAAAGTGACCACACTCTTAGCAATGCTCCACTTACTGCTGTTACAAGTAGAAGTGAGGTAAGCAGCAGGAGTGGTGCTATGGCGATTAGATTCAGAAACCGGAAAATGAATCCTGAACATTTCATCCAGGGTCTCTTCCCCAGTCCCAGAATAGCCACCATTAGGTAACCTAACAGTATTTAGGTTGCAATTTCTGTCTTTTGACATGAGCTTGACGATTTTTGCAGTAGCAGAAACGTCTTTGATGCCGTCGCAGTCGTTTCTCCAGGAGTTCCTCTTGGAGTCTCTGATTGCCTTATTGTAGGTAGTTAGAGCAGATTTGTAGACCTGCCATTCACCACTCTTTTTGGCTCTATTAAAGAGCTTTTTGCATTTTCTACGTAAGCAGCTGAGCTCTTTTGACCACCAAGGAACTAACCTTGGGAAGACAGCTTTAGCAGCCTTACAATTCTGGTAATATGAAAAGATAATGGATCATTGCACGTGGTCAACGGCCAAATCTATTTCAGCTCTAGAAGAGTACTTACCAGAATGATCTGCAAGCTTTGAAAGAAGATCTTCTCTGTAAGAAACCCAGTTGGTACGTTTGGGGTTCCTACCTGCTGCCATGGTCAATTTTGTAAGACCTTTAACAGAAAAGGTGATTAAATGATGATCAGACAAAGATATATCATCTGAAACAGTCCAGTTTAAAACACAATCATATGTAATATTGTTACATATACTCAAGTCGATGACTTCACATCGATTTATTGTAACAAAAGTGGGCGAGTTGCCCTTGTTGAGAATAAAAAGGTTGGAGCGGACAATGTGCTCTGAGAGATCATTGCCACGACTATTACAGTTACTACTGCCCCACACAGTATGGTGGGCATTAGCATCACAGCCAATGATCAGTCTTTTACCCTTACTACAGTACTCAATGAGACTAGTAGTGACATTGGTAAAAGTTTCTCTTTCTTCATAAGGAAGATAAGCAGAAGCAAAGATGAATTCATCTAAATGCTGATTAGTTTTGAAGTTCACTCTGATGGCAATATTATCACCATCAAGGAATTCCACAAGGTAAGAGCATTGAGTTTGTTACTAACAACAATACAAGCTCTAGGTCTGATACAAGATGTATCATAAAAGACATTGTAGCCCTTGATCCCAAGACCCAAAATTTTATTATTGCAGGTCCAGGGTTCCTGAATTACAGCAATGTCAGCCCTACCATCCATCAACCTCTTGCCAAGAATAGTAGAGGCAGAACGACTATGGTGCAGGTTGATTCGCACAACATTAAGACAGCCCATAAAAAGGAAAGAAACAAGGGCAGCAAAAAAACTAGGAGGGAGTGGCCTTCCTAGTATCATGAGAATGATCAGTTGTTGAAACCCAGACCGTCCGACCTACCAGAAAGGTGTAAGGTAACAGTTTGGACGGTCGGGAAGTGCTACCCAATTTAGACCGGAACCCAGTGATCAGTGTCAGGCACGTTATTCTCAAAATCCTGCATGCGTCTTTCCAGCTCATCATCAGAAAGCAATGGATTAGCATACAGCATGTTATCAGAGCTGGAAGCAATTTCCAGTTCAACAAGCTTAGGTATCATAGTATCAACATTAATGATACTCACCTGAGAGGAGGTTGCCTGATTTTCTGGCTGTACCTCCATCTCCATCTTCCTTTTGGGCCTTTCATTTGGGTCCCAAAGAATCTTGAAGACTCCACGGTCCAAACCGGTGTGAGCACCAAAGTCAGCTCTGCGAATAGCATCTGCAGCCTCCGAGTCCACCTCGAAGATCCATCTTACAGAGAGGGGTTCCACAAAGTTTTGCAGAACACGCCACTCCTCAGACTTCAACTCCGGGTTGAAACGGTTCAGCCGTTACAGCAAAACGCTTGGCTCTTCAGTGTAAACATCTCTGGTCTTGAAGGCCACCTTGAAAGGTTTGGGTAGATCATTGGCACTCAAGACTTTGAGTACCTCAACTAAAACCTGTCTGTTATTGTGGAAGGTTTTCTTAATCCATTCCACAGTAGTTGCATCATTGCACTGAAGCACCAAGGCTCCAGCATATAAACCAGAACCATGAATCTTCGGAAGTTGCTCACCAGTGGGTATCTCATCTATTTTACCGAGAATCTCCATCTGGATGATGTCAACCTCTTCCTTGCTCAGCTTACTTGAAGAGAAGGAATCTTTAATGACTGCCATTTTTATAACCTGGACTGCCTGAGCATATGATCCAGGTTGGATGTCAGTCCTTGATCTCTTTTCATTGACCAGATCTCTTGGAGAGGGTGTGGCTCTATCCGACCTAAGTCGTTTGGTGCCTCCGACCTTCTCCTTGACAGCACCAGCTTTTGCAAACTTCTGGTCTAGCTGCCTCCTCCTGCGCCTCTGTGCTTTTGTGAGTACTTCCTGCGTCTCAGCCATGGTTTCAGTGTGTCGGTCACCAAGGCTCGCGACTCCACTTCCTTCCACAGCCAGACTGCAGTTTTCCTCCTTTTTACCAAGATTCAACCCCAGAGGGGCTGTCTCAATGGCTGATTGGGAATCACACGAAAGTGTAACCAATCCTTCAACACTTTCTCTATGGCAGCATGGAGAGCTAGGAAATGGAACATCTAGAATCTCCATGCTGTATCCACTAATGAGAAAAACGACGGATTACTTCCAGTTTGATCAGAGCCCCCATCTCCCCACACTTTTCTAATGTGAAAAGTGTAACCGCCGGAGTCATTCGCAAAGCTGGATGATGAGGAGCGGGCCATAACGTGCACCAGGTGCACAGGGCCCAGAGATCAACAAGGATCCAAGGGGGATTTCTCGATATGAAACACTCCCCACCATCCAACCAACGCAACCAAGGGACTCAGCCTCTGGAACCGTTTACTACAAACGTTTCTTAAAAGCAATACTACAGATCCACGCCGCTTTGCAATTTTCACAACACAACCACATGGTCCCGTTCCCGAGCCCAAAACGGTAGATCTTACAGCAGAGGCCGAAGGGTGGTACTAAGGCCCATAAAACAGAAGTGATGCTTACTAGGGGCTCAGCATTGATGCAATCTGCAGCTAGGAGGAAAAGATCGCTTAGGTACCTCGGGATTGCAACACCCGTATCCACAAAAGAAGTGGACCCCTGAGGATTTTACAGGGCGAGGCAGTATGCCTTACTCCCAACCCCCAACCTGGAGGACCAGGATACCTCGTTTTATTGTGAACCTCACCTTAGACCTGTCTGGCATGGGAGACCCTACCAGTAGCAAAAGTTACCGCTGGCATAGCTCTTAGGATCATCGGAACACTCAAGCTCCACTACCACATCAAGGCACAGGTATCAGTCGGTGGAGCGCTTGTGGGTTACCCTGGTGCTGATTAGATTTTGGTACGATTCGGAAAAAAATAACCTGCCTTTTTTTGTGAAATGACCAGCAAATATCATCAAAGTCTAAAATAAAAAAATGGGACGTTTTCTATAGAAAAGTAAAATTTTCAGATTTGTACTGGCGTGCTTTTTGTATAAAGCACAAGAAATGATAAAGAAGAAAAATCAAGAAATTATAATTAAGATTTGTACGTACATATTTTAATAGTAATTTAATTTACTCAATGTAAAACATTTATTACATATACTTAGTTAAATATTAATTTATTTTAACAGTAAAACATCCATTTAATCTACCCAATGTGACCGAAATCAAGTTCTGGGGAAAATATTGTTCATTGCTTTATTCCTGAGATAGGAATGTTCTTTAAAATATCAGTCTTTGATACCATATTTGGACTTAAAACAAGCCTTGCAATCAGTCCATTGTCACTTTTCTCATAAAATGAGATTACTAACTCATCATTATCCACTGACAGAATTTGACTTATGAAATGAATTCCTTTAATTACACCTTTCTTAGCCTTAAAATATGCAATTACAAATGTTTCTGCAATGTTTTTATGTTCATCTTGTAATAAATATGTTTGTTTAGCTTTTTTGACTGTTAAAAATAAACTTTATAAAACAATACAGATTTATAAAAAATATTTTTACTACAATGTTTTTAAATTTTTACAATGATATAAACATAATTATCAGTGTAATTAGAGTTGTTAACTAAATTGGTTTTGCATGTGATGGAATAGTCCATTATTTTGAAAATGAAGTATAACTATTCAAATTTTTCATAAATAAAAGTTTTACTGCTGTAAGACTTATATATTTTAAAAGAGGAAAATATTTAGCTTCTCTGAATTTTATATATTTAAGCAGTGAAACTAAAAAGTTCATGTTACATAACGAAATGGAACACTTAATAGTTCAACAAATTAACTCTCTAAAAATCAGTAATTTTTATGTTAAAACCCAGACCACCCAACTCACCCTGAGGTATGAGCAGTGGATTGAGTGGTCTGAGTAATTTTTATGTTGTTGTTGTTGTTGAGACCCAGACCGTCCAACCTATCAGAAAGGTGTAAGGTAACTGTTTGGACGGCCGGGAAGAGCCACCCAATTTAGACCGGACCTCAGTGGGGCATCCACAGCAACCGTACCCTCCTCCGACCACCAACCTTTCAGAAGGACTTAAGGACCCACATGTTTAATGTGATCATACTCTGCGTGAACACGGTGACAGTTTTGGCAGCGGAGAGAATCGAACCCGGGTCTACCGAGTGCAATTCCCACACGATAACCACTGGGCTACCATGCCCTGAGTAATTTTTATGTGAAAAAGTTACTGGAATAGTACATATTTATGTGAAAAAAAGTTGAAATCACTGCTCTCATACTATCACAACACACACATGTAGACATTTTGCTTTGGAAGCCATGTTCCAAGTTAAATAAAGGGTTTCCAGATGTACTTTAAAAAGTTTCATTAATTTATGTTATTTTTGCTTCAAAAATTCCATAAATTGATAATATTAACACAATTTGAAAAATCAAATAGTAGGTTGATGTTTACATGAAATGGCCCTAGAGGTTTGATGGTTGGAGAAAGGTTTTAATATAATATGCCTAGAAAGTAAAACAAAAGAGCTAGAGAATGACCAAAGTTGAGATGGATCGATTCTATGGACAACGCCAAGACGTTTAACTTCCGAGGTGCCTGCGTCTCAGACGCGTAACCCCACATCGAAAATATAGCAATGTCCATTTTGTAAAGCGATGTATAGCAATTGCGATCGTCGTTGGCACTCATCTCAGTGAAGAGGGTGCTGTGCTGTGGTTGGCTGTTGCTGGAAGACGATGAAAATCCTTGTCTTGGGAGGCTGAACCGCAAGTAGGTACTGGAAAGGAAAGGGGAGGGGCAGGGCAGGAGCCAATCAATAAGGTTGGCGAAGTTAAGAGTTAAGTTTTAAGTTAAGAAAAGATTACAATTACAATTTACACATTTAAGTAGAGTAAACTTTCTCTAGGTAAATAAAAATTTGCTTAAATAATTAATATGAATAAATAATTACTATTTAATATTTAATATTTTACAGTTTACAGTATTAAGATTTCCTTGCTCGTTGTGAAAAAGAAAGGCCCTTTTCAGGGACACACTAAGGTCTGCTTGATGGTATGCAGACACTAGCACATTTTAATGTGCTATAAATACAGTTTCTTTATAAATTCAGGCTGATATACAATTTTAAAGATACTTTGAAGTATAAAATCTATATATTATAAAATCTATATATTATAGAACGTGGACAAGTTGTCGTTAACATGCGACGCGGTGGCAAATGCTAAAAAATTAGCATAAATAGTTTCATGGCAAGAGCTTGTATTTGCGATTTCTATGGACAACGACATAGAGGTGTAGAGATTAAAAATTGAAGAAGCATTGCTCCAAGAGGGCCACTAAGATGGATCTTCAGAGTCCACAGTGGGCTGTCGAGCTATTAATGATGGTGAAAGTAACACAGTTCTTCACAAAAAACAAGATGGGCGTACTTTCCCCATGGTTATAGAATAAAAATCCTTCTATTTCTTATTAATATAAATAAATTTCTCTCAAACAGGTAATAATTTCCCCCAAGTCTAAACTGCTTAATAATTTTAGACAAGGATATGTCTAGGGCATAAGTAGGTCTAATTACTAAATAATCAGAATAACAAATTAACAAAATTTCATTCAAACTTTTAAGTTTATATGAAAAGAAATACATATTCGTAAGTAATAGCATAATTAGTTAATTAAAAATATCAACCAGTTTCGGAAACCAAAAGCAACCTTCTGGATAAAAGGTCAAAGCAAAGCAACCATACCATCACAGGTAAGAAGTGGGTGGTAGTGGTATGGTTGCTTTGTATTTTTATCCTGAAGCAAATGGCTGCCTTTTGCCCAAGAAATATGCTTATACTTTTAATTAACTACTTATGTTCTTACATATTTTTATTTTAGATCAAAATAAATTTAATTTTATAAATTTAGCAAAATGGAGCTCAAAACATAAAATCATTAAAATTCCTCTGGTTAAACACCAAAGTCTTCGTTACTAAAATGACAGTTTGAATAGGACACACATTGGATGTAAATAATAAAGTAGTAAAATTTTTATGATCATTTTACTTTAGTCGTAGCTCATCTACATTTAATTTACACAATTCTATACAGAGTTTTATACAATTGTAAACATGTTATTAACTTCCTAATAGCACTAAGAAATGTAAAATAAATACAAAACATTCAGAAATATAAAGTGATTTAAGAATGGCTATCCACTACTGATATAGTACACTATATATTTTAAAGCATTTAACAATTAAAGATGACATAATAAAGAAAACTTATAAACACCTCTTGTCTTTGTCAGCAATATATTTTTCTAGTACAGAAGCTCTCTTTATTAATGTATTATTATCAGTTTTGTACCGAATAAAGGAAAGAGGATGTTTGATAATTCTTATTTTAAACAATGAAACGTTGATATTTTGCATAATTGGGATTTAGAAACTAATACCTCAACTTTCTAACAAATAAATGTGAGATAGATGGGAAATAAATGAATGAACAAACTGACTTTTAGCCGGAAAAAGTAATAACAAACACAGACCACATAATTTGTGAGGTTGTTGGGTTTAGTTGTTGTATTTGTGCTGATTGAAAATAGATGCAATCAATAGATGAGTTTCATGTGACGTCACTTTCGCGATTCCACTGCACAGCGGCCATGTTCTTTGTAACATCGGTCTATCCGTATATTACAGATGATTTTTAGAAATTTACAATCATTTAGTGTATAATTTCAATAGGATATATCAAGATTTATCTTCTCTTAGGATTATTTAGGTCAATTCCTGTGTCAGGTCGTGCCTGGGCAAAGTGCTCTCCGGTTTTTCCTGGGACCGTCTCAGCCATAGACTAATATTATACAGACCTGCCACTCTCGATAGTTTCGTTTTCGCGGCGGCTATTAGAGATAGACCAAAACCAAGCTAAATGGAAGTAAGAGTAGAATGGAAGTACCTTTCAATAGACCTTGGACCAAAACGAGGGTTGGTGCGCTCTTGGCGATGGTCTGGTTTAGTCTGAGCGCTTGGCGATGGTCTGATTTGGGTCCAAGACGATTTTCAATGTTATAACCCTATTTCGTTTGACGAAAACTTAGAGCCACAGACTAACGTGGTTTGAGTTATGTGAAAAAGGATTATTTGTTAAGTGTTTAGATCATTTCATAGAAATGGATTGCCAAAAGAAAACTGGTTGCGTTACAGGGTATGTAATTAATTTTTTTTTAAATTGAAATAATTTTAGTTATCAGCATCCTATATACGTGTTCATTATAAGTATACACGTGTTCATAAGTATGCACGTGTTTATATAAGTATACATGTGTTTATATAAGTATACATGTGTTCATCATACGAAATTAGTGCTGTGTTATTACTACCGATTAGACTAAATTCTAAGAGGTAGTGGTATAATTAGTCAAAAAATATTTTCCGTATTTTTATAAAATGTGAAATAATCGATATTTGGATAGCTTTTTCTTAGTTGAATGTGGTATTGTATGTGTATATATTTATGTAAAATTTTTATTAAGTGCCTTATGGTGGAAAATTCACCCCACCCTCGGGTAATTAATGACTGAGTTCCACAACTTCGATAGTGCATTTATGTAAATTTGAGATTTACTATATGAATATTTTTATATTTAAAAAAAAGTCTATTATCAGTATCCCAGAATAAATTAAAGATCAAGTAATTTAACGATCAACACGCTAGTATACCTTTCAGACTGAAAATATTATATAATATTTCAATCTTTCGAGTATGTTAGCTTGTAATTTTTTGTGCATTATGTTTTATAGTGAGACAATACAATGCGTCTATTTTTTAATCCATTTTATGTTGTTGTCGTGTCCCTAACATTACATTTAAGGAAGAATGTGTGCACTGCTTCTGTTTAGTCTAATGACCCGGGGCACCCGAAGGTGGAAGTCTGACTTCTGTCCCAAATAAGACATCACAACATCCATGCCCGCAGGCGGGACTCGAACCCGCAATCTGGCAGCCGAGCCATCACGAGGAAACGCCTGCCTCTTTGACCGCTCGGCCACCATATCGGCAATCCATTTTATGATTATTTGAATTAAATATATAACTATGTTTATTTAAATTTACTTAAACTAATGAGTATATTTATGTTGCAGATTAATGTATTTTTAAATCCTGATCATTTCTATAGTTTCAAAAATTATAAAAGTGCAGTTCTCAACATTTTGTTCCCCTCCCGTTTAAAAAAAAATCGCCAAGTGAGCGATAACGCGCCAAATCTGGCAGACGTATTTTGTTTACATCGTAGTTCAGTTGGTCCAACTCACGAGCTCTAGTGTCTATGCGACATCCCATGTTAAAAATGTTCCCATAGGGTCCTATGGGAGTGAACCTTCTAAATATAGTATTCTGTGGGCTCAGCACTCGCCTGCACTTCCTGAACAGGGGAGATGCTTTTAGAAGGGAGGGGGCAGGGACGTAAGTGGCCAATCTTGACTGGGGGGGGGGGTGAAGGTAATTTTTCCGACTAATATTGAAAATTTCCGACTGTACAAACAAGTGAGTTAACTTTTGTTTTTGAGCGAGTGCATTGCTGTTTTAGTGACCTTTGTCCAGTTCAAAGTCTACACGGCATTTATTTGTTTTAATTTTTGAATGTTTTGCGCATATGTCCAAATCATACCCCAATTAAAAGAAAAGAGTCTCAAAACCAAATTTTTGGTTTTGAGGGGATTTTTTTAAATAAATAATTGTACATTTTTTTAATTGTCGGATGTGTTGTGCAAATGCCCAGACCTTTAGCAACCATTTAAAACAAGGCATCTAGGGCAACCTTCATCATTACACCTAGGTTACACCTAGGGTTACATCTAGGGCAAGAATTAGCAGAATTTTAAATATGTTTGAAAAAGTATTAAATTTCGTACGTTTTGGGAATTTTTTTCGAATGCACTTGACACACTCCCAAACGATTGCCTAACACTTAAAAACCCGCGAGTTTCTATGTCAAGAATTGGCTGTATAAATTGCGGAACATGCATTTTTCTTTTGCTAAATTTGGGCCTTTTATTAGGTTTTTGTAAATAATTAAAACTTTATTAATTTTTTCTAATTTTCGGATACACTGTGCACATTCCAAATAAGTTCCTCAAAAAACCAAACAAACACAAAAATACGCGTTTCTAGGTCAAGAATTAGCTTTATAAAACACGGGATGTGCATAATAGCATACATACATTGTCCAAAGGAAATACGACCATACGACATTGTCCAAAGGACAAACGACACATACATGCCGAGCTTCGCGGCTGTAGATTATTCAATTTTTTATGGGTGCATATAATTTTTTGCAACAGAGTATATATAGCTTCGACGTTTTTTCAGCAGTGATTTGAACGAATTCACGTTTCTAAAAGCGCAGTGTCAGTATGTTAAGAGTACCCAATGCAACCCCGAAGGCTGAAAAAACTTCTGTTTACCCCGCTGAATCCAAACCTGAAAGTCGTTTTCCAAATTAATCCTTGGATCTGGGAAAAAAACCTCTCAAAGTTTGGCCCTTTTTGCTATTTTTGTGTTTGTAATCTCAGGTCGAAGGTATTGCCACAACATGATGCAATTGCATGGTTATGAGAACTCAATGCATGAAGAAATAGAAGGAAAACTGTATTCAGCTCATGGAGTTGGAGGTGAGACCACCTCCAGGATTCAGCTGACTAGGAAAGTTAATTTTGAGAGGTCATCCCAATTGAAAAATTCAGAGCATGAATATCTAAGCCATGGAGTTAGAGACTTGTTTTCTGCTTTATCTTCAAAATCACTTTGTAAATAAGGCAATTATACAAACTTTGTTTATAGATAGATTGGTTGGAGCTGAATTATATGTCCCATAAATTGAGTCCCTTTTCTTCCATGGTATGACCAGACTAATTAAAAACTTGAGATGAAAAGTTTGAGGTATTAAACTTGATAAATTGGTTTGCTAAGATTATAGGGGAGCGTAAATTCATTGCGTTATGTTAGGAGTCGTTATAGTATGTATGTTTTGATAGGGAGTCTTATAAGAGATAGTAATATTGAATTGGAGGGGTGTATGATTCGCATGTGACTGTGGATATTAGAAGTGGATGGGAGGACCGGTGGCAATCGATGTCCGCCGGTTCCTGTTTTCCATGCATGGCCATGGTGTACTTGGACGAGCGTATCGCACGAAGTACGCGGACTTTGCTGGTTTAAAAAAATTCTTCAACTTCGCTCAAAGTCTCCGAGAAATAAATACTTCGAAGGAACGTGAGATTAAATAAACCAATTGCAGAGAAGGGAAGTCCGCAAAATGTAAAAAAAAAAATTATTTTGTGAATTAAACGTCAATATTTTTAGTATAGGTAAATTATTACTGGAAACTAGTGCATATTAAGTAGCGCAAACAGAATCAGAAATGAATTAAATATCATAAACATCACTATTTTATGGACAGCTGATTTTCAAAAATAAAAGAATATGTTATTCATTATTTTGATCAATTTTACTGGCTTCTTCATCGATATTTAATATATAAGATCAATTTCATCGCTTTTCCGTTTCCTACTTGTAGTGGCAGCTCTAGTAATGAGGTTGTGACTATTCAAATACCAAATGATGGCCACAAAAAATCTGAATACAATATTTCGCAACTATCAATGTTGGTTTATTATTTTGAAATTTGTTTAATTTTAAACAATATATTGTTTTAGGGGGGGGGGGATTTGAATGGGAAAAAAAATTTGATTCTGAAAATAAAATAATAGTAATTATAAATAAAATAATAATTATTTATTAATAAAAATATAATATATATAATGTGCCTACAAAATATACAACAGCAGAATTATAACAAATGCAAATTTTGATTGATTGGGCACTCAATTAATTAAAATAATTTTCTCGATTAATAATAGGTTTACAAAAACATTTCGACGTAGTTAACATTTTAGTGTAACATTCTAATTTATACACAATTTAATATCAAACGGTCGAGTAAAATTTGTATTATTGTTGTGAAATCCACTTCATAAGATTCAATTTATTATGTTAAAAGCAAAATGCTTACTTAAATTTATTATTTTGTTCACGCGAATTTATTTATCATTGTTTAATTTTGTCACCGTGAACTGAACGAGATGGAAAAAATATTACTTTTTACGCTGTGGCAACAAGAAAGCTCTCATTTTTTAAAAAAAAAACTTTTTTCTTTGAATTGAGTATTCCATGTATATCGGAGAACTGGGTGAGCCTTGGGCTCTAGCTGGTATGTTAAATTAATTTGTATAAATAAATGTGTTTTCTGCAGTATTGGTAGTTTGTGGTAATATTTCGAAATACAAGAATTCCCCACATCTGGCGTCCGCGACAGGACCGGTAAACGTCAATATGTTTAAATCTGTTAAAGGCTTCAAGAAAGAACACTTAATTTATTTGTGTCAAGAGATTAACGAGGACTTACCGTTGAAGGTTACCATATCTAAACTGAAAGATGTAATTTTAAACAGTAAAGAATGTGAAGAAGATCCGGACTTTGTTTCAACCGTATTAGCCACAACTGTTTCTGAAAGGCAGAAAAAAGAAGAGGAGGCTAAAATTAAAGAACTCGAAGAAGAAGAGAGAAAGCGCCAAGACGAAGAAAGAGAACGACAAAGACAACATGAACTGGAATTGGCGAGATTAAACTCATCTTTAGATACTCAAGATGATCAATCTCCAGAGTCAGGTAGTGTAAAAAAGAAATTTCACTTACCTAAATTGGAGTTACATCATTTTTCGGGAGATTTAAAGGACTGGTTGCCATTTTGGAGCCAGTTCGAACATGTTCCTAATGATGTTCATATAGCACCAGAAAATAAATTTCAGTATTTAGTGCAAGCAACCGTTAGCGGCGCTCGGGAGGTAATGGAAAGTTTTCCGCCAACTACGGCAAAGCTGTCGAATCTTTAAAATCGCGTTTTGGTCGAACTGATTTACTTATAGAATTCTATGTCCGCGAGCTGTTAAAATTGGTTTTGCAAAACACTTCGCAAAATTCTACTGCTAATTTATGTGGGCTGTATGAGCATTTGGAATCTCCGATCAGGGCATTAGA
This sequence comes from Amaurobius ferox, assembly GCA_951213105.1. Lineage (NCBI taxonomy): Eukaryota > Metazoa > Arthropoda > Arachnida > Araneae > Amaurobiidae > Amaurobius > Amaurobius ferox. Next base: position 123,277,471 of record OX578138.1, read on the forward strand.
GACACTTGGTGTAACAACGGATAAAAGCGCTGCTCTACTTCACCCTTTGGTTGAGTCATGCTTACCGGAAGATATACTAAGAGCATGGCAAAGACAAAGAAGTCCTGATTTCAACCATAGTGGTGAACCGCAAGAAAGGCTTAGTAGCTTACTAAAATTCCTAAAATCTGAAGTAGAATCCGAGGAAAGGATTTGTTTGGCGATGCAAGGTTTCGGAAAAGACAAGAAAGACAATATTGGATTTAGAAATAAGAAATTTGATCCAAGAGTAAAACAGAATAAAATACCCATAGCTTCCGATCTTTTTACCAATCCACATACTCAAGAAATCAAAAAGTCGTGTGTGTTTTGCGAGAAAACTCATCCCAGTGCAGACTGTTTTTTTGCACAAAGAATGAGTTTAGTTGAAAAACAAAAGATTTTAAGGGAGAAAAATTGTTGTTTTGCCTGTTTGGCTCTCGGTCACCCCGTCCGAAAATGTCTTTTATTTTTGAGATGCTTAATTTGCGGGAAGAAACATGTTCCCTTGATGTGCGAAACAAACGAGTCAAGGAGAAGTGATTTCAAAAAGACAGAAGAAGCTGAAGTTGGCAACGAGGTCAACATGTCCAACCTGAGTGTGGGTCTTAAAGTGTTTTTACAGACTAAAGTGCAAACTCATATCAGATAAAAAGGAAAATATCGTGCGAATTGTTCTAGACACCGGCTCGCAAAAGTCTTATATTGTAAAGAGTCTTGCTGAAGAAATGGGATACGCTCCTGTAAAGAAAGAAACTCTAGTACATTCATTGTTTGGCGGGATTAAATCTAAAGAATTTGTTACAGAATTAGGTTGAAAAATATTAAGAATAATTTTGCGTGTAACTTTGAAGCATTGGATCAGGTAGCTATTTGTAATGATGTATCACCTGTGAATTCAGGACCTTGGTTAAAAGAGCTTCAAGAAAGGGATATAACATTAAGTGATGTTGGAGAAAAGCCACAATCCGTACAAGTACTTATAGGAGCTGATCTTTTTGGAAAGATTTTAACCGGTCAGCGTAGGGTTTTATCAAGCGGATTAGTGACCATTGAAACTTTGCTTGGGTGGACTTTGTTAGGGAAAGTTCCTGATAGTGAAGTTACTACAAGCAATGCCATGTTAGTGATTTCACTTTTCGTTAAAGAATTTGACATTTCGGACTTCTGGAAGCTGGATTCTATTGGAATCAAGGATCCTATTGAAAAGCTCTCTAAGAAAGAGCAAGAGGATTTGACTACTGAAAATTTTCTTCAAACTGTTAAGTACAACGAACATAATCGCTATGAAGTTCAATTGCTTTGGTTGGATAACTGTGTACCTTTACCGGACAATTTTGAACAAGCTAAAAGAAGGTTAGACACCACAACCAAGAAGTTATTTCAGGAAAATTTGTACGATAGTTATGAGGACATATTTTTCGAATGGCTGCGTGAAGGGATTATCGAAGAAGTACCAGTTGAAGATAAAGGTTTACCTGCTTATTATCTACTTCACAGACCTGTTATCAAAGTTAATAAGACCACTCCAATTCGGCCGGTTTTTGATGCATCTGCTCGATTAAAGGGACATCCGTCACTAAATGACTCCTTACATAGTGGTCCAAACTTGATTGAGCTCATTCCTGATATTCTGCTGCGGTTTCGAGAAAAGAAGATTGGTGTAATCGCAGACATAAAGAAAGCCTTTTTGCAAATTAGCCTCTGTAGAGAAGACAGAGAACTTTTGAGATTTCTATGGTGGACAAATAAGGCTTGCAAAGACTACAGGTTTTTTCGTCATACCAGAGTAGTTTTTGGCGTTCGCAGCAGTCCATTTCTATTAGGAGCTGTATTGAAGTATCATCTTGAACAAAATGCTGACGTTGATTTTTTTGTAACTGGTTGTCTTTTGAAGAGTTTTTATGTAGACAATCGTGTAACTAGCGTCCACAATGAATTAGATTTGCAGCGATTGATAAGTGTTTCTAATGAGCTATTAAAAAAAGGTGGTTTAATTCTGCGGGATTGGGAATCTTCACTAACAGAAGATGGCCGGCCATCCAATAAGCTGCTCTAAATCCTCGGACGAGTCGGGTGGTCTGGGCTTTCGACACTCCTTTCGAGTAACAGAAGATGGAGGATCCAATAAAGCTGATCTGCTAGGCCTTCAATGGAATAAAACTGAAGACTGTTTTTCGCTAAATATCAGCTGGATGAAAGAAGTAAATGTCGACCACATCACTAAACGTACAATACTATCTGTTACTCACAAAGTGTTTGATCCATTTGGGTTTGTCTCACCTGTAATGCATTGTCCCAAGATTATGCTACAAAAAACCTGGAAATTATCGTTGGGGTGGGACGAAGAAATCACTGGATCCCTTCGAAAAGAATTTTTACAATGGTTTAGGGAACTAAAAGTATTGGAGAACGTTACCGTTCCTCGCTGGATCAACGTTACTTCAGAAAATATGAAGAACTTCTCCATTCCTACCTTTAGTACAGTGTCTAGAACTAATAGTGTGCCGACCGCCTATACCTCCCAATGCTGGGAGATGTTCCTGAAAAGCCGCCTCCGCCAGACGGCGTTGGTCTCGAATAAGCGGTCTAAAGTGGAGGAGTTAACATTAAAACAAATGGGAATTTATTGCAAATGAAATGACTGATATCTTTCGAAATAACTGAAGAATTTGTGTGAAATTGGGTGTGATTATTGTAAGTGGTATACACAAAAAGTCATTTGATTTTCAGAGAGATTGAGCTAGGGATATATTCTTATTTTTAAAATTTTATTTAACTTGATCTGGTGTTCGTTCAAACATTTGAGGTCCAAAATAACCAGGTTCATTTATCATAGTAACGCGAAATTCGTTAAGACGTTTCCTCTTGTGGCACATTTCAGTTCTTTCGATTTTGAAGCATGTCGGGCTAGCCCGTCCTGGGCCCGCCATAGGACATTACCCGGTTTTAGAGAATATCTCGAAAATCAGAGAACGTTGGAAATCTAAGTTTAATATATCGTTTTCTTTTGGGGTGTATTTTAATTCTTTCAATTTTCAACCGTACCGGGTTAACCCGTCTTAGGCCCGCCTTAGAAACTCACCCGTTTTTGCGGTATAACTCGAGAACAGGTGTATCTAAAAATTCGAAGTTTAGAATATCTTTGCCATTTGCTGTATATTTTAACTCTTTGGATAAAAATTTTATCGGGCTAGCCCGTCCTGAGTTCAACAAAAGGAATATATCGTTTTCTGAGAATAACTAAAAATTCGGAGCATCTAGAATGTATAAATTTAATATGTCATTGTCCTCTGGAGTATATTACATTTCACCTTATTTCGAACCGTATCGGGTTAGCCCGTCTTGGGCCTGCCATAGAAATTTACTCGCTTTTAAAAAATAAATCGATCACTCGGAGTAGCTGAAAAATATAAATTTAGTATATCATTTCCGTTTGGATGGATTTTAATTTAGATTTTGAAGCTCGTCGGGCTAGCCCGTCTTGGATCCGCTGAAGAATGCATTAGTTTTTGAAAAATAAGACGAGAACCGAAGTAACTAAAAATTCCAAATTTAACATGTCGTTGGCTTTTGGGGTATATCCAAGTTTCTTCGGATTTGAACTTTATCAGGGTAGTCCGTCCTGGGCCCGACATAGGAATGGACCCGTTTTTTAGAATACCTGGAAAATCGGGGAAACTAGAAAATATAAATTTAGTACATCCTTATCTTTTGGGGAATATTTTAATTCCTTTGTTTTTGAACCGTATCGGGCCAACCCGTTTTGGCCCCGACTTAGAAATTCACTTTTTTAGTGGAATAACTCTAGAACCGGAGTATCAAAAAGTTTCAAGTTTAGAATGTCGTTGTCATTTGCGGTATGTCTAAGCTCATTTGATTTAAAACCTGGTCGGGCTAGCCCGTCCCGGTCCCAACAAAAAGAATGTACTCATTTTTTAAGAATGACTCCAAAACTGTAGCAGCTAGAATATCTAAATTTAGTGTATCATTGTTTTTTAGGGTATATTTTATTTCTTTGGATTTTGAACCTTATCAGACTCGCCCGTCTTGGGCCCGACAGAGTGGTAATGTTCTCATTTTTCGAGAATAACTCGTAAATTGGAGCAGCTAAAAAATTCAAATTTAGTATATCAATTTCTTTTGGGGTTTATCATAATTTATAATTTGAACCTCATCGTCTTGAGTCCGTCTTAGGAATGCGATCGTGTTTGATGAATAACTCGAGAACCGGAGTAGCTAAAAATTCCAAATTTAGCATGCTATTGTCTTTTGTGATGTATTTCATTTTTTCGAATTTGATCTTCATTCAGCTAGCTCGTGCTGTGCCTGCTATAGGAATAGACTCATTTTTTTAGAATAACCCGAAAACTGGAGCAGATAGAAAATTCAAATTTAGTATATTATTTCCATTTCGAGTAGAATTTAATATTTTCGGCGTATATATAATTATAATTAGTGGCGTAGGCATGGGAGATAGGATGTGTGGTGAAAAACCTCATTTGCCGAACAATTACATTAGTTCTCAAAATTGTCTATATTTAAAAAAAAATGAATTTTGTACTATAAGCTCCATTCGATCGTCGACCCCCTTGTGTCCTAAATACATAGTTACATCCATATGCAAATGAGCTAAGAAGTGCGAAATTTGTCCACGGATGTTGGGTCGGTGCACTGGGAGTACGAGTGAAGGTTACGGTTCTGCGTGATCTGACGAAGAAGGTTTTATGCCTTCGAAACCGGTCGATATTAGTATTTTGAGTGGTATTCTGCTTTTTACGAAGATAATTTTATTTCTTTAGCAGAAATTTGGACCGCACGTATTGATTTTATTTACTTGAAACTGAAATTTTTCAATAATTTTTAAAAGCATTATATGAATAACTTGAACGAATGCTTTAAAACCAAATTTTTGTTTTGCATTTTGATACATATTACCATGTAAACCTAAAAAAAGAATGTATGAGAATGTCTGGCAAATATTTTGTTTTATCTCATATGTTCGTCTACTAGGAAAAATGCCTGTGGGTGGCCCTGTGAATTTGGAAGAAAAACATGAAACACCATTGCCGCTTGAACATTAGAACAAGGTGGGGTCTGCCTACAAGTGCTGTCTCTTTGTACGGTGAAAGATAGCGCTGATAAGAATTTCGATTGAGGGTGGACCTGTAATTGACCGCTATTTTATTTCGACAGGCGCGTCTCCTTTACATACGTTTCCGCAAGTTGCCACATCTCTTACACGAGCAATGCTCAAAAGATCCGCAAATCAGCTGGGGCTCTGGAAATGGGTAGAACACCAGGGAAGGGCATTTTGTACTGCCTTCAGGGTGGCCTCTGGATACAATAGGAAGTATCTCATTAGCACATTGGTCATCTGAGATCGAATTTGTTTTTACTAAGAACCGTCACCTGTACAATATTCTTTTTCGTTCTAAAATTGGACAGGATGGACCCACTCAGAAAGAAAGATTTTTCGAAATTGTAAGCAGCAAGCTTTCACTCATTTGATGTTTGTTGTAACTGACGTTGAAAATCTATATTTGGATTAAAAAAGGCTGTTTTTATAGCTATACCATTATCGCCTGTTCTGTGTAAAATTGCCTAGAAAAATGTATTAATTCGATTCATCCAGCATATCACTGTATTTTGCATTTCGACGAATAGGATAAAAAATAGCTTAACATTTCATAATCTGCGAATTTCAGCATCCAAAAATCCCGTCACAAGACTTTTCTTTCTATTATACTATGTAGTACGAATCACTATATTACTATGAATCTTTAAAGTGCACCGTGGACTGGTTTCGCATTATTTAATTCTCTTGCATATAAGCGTAGGCAAGATCTAGGATAAGGGGGGGGGGTCGACGATCGAATGTGGGTTTACACAACAGTACAAAATACTTTCTCAAATATAATCCCTAAGGAGAACTAATGTAATTGTTTAATTGTTTGGTAAATGATAATTTTTCTCCAATTTTCGAGTTATTTTCCAAAAACGAATGCATTCCTAAGGCTGGGCAAAGATGGGGTAATCTAATAAAGTTTAAAATCCAAAGAATTAAAATACATTCCAAAAGAGAATACTATATTATAAATTAAAATCCATCCAAAAGGGAATGATATACTAAATTTACATTTTTTAGCTACTCCGACTGATCGAGTTATTCTTGTAAAGCGAGTAAATTTCTATGGCGGGCCAAGGCGGGCTAGCCCGATAAGGTTCGAAATGCGATGAAGTATAATATACAACAAAGGGCAATGATATATTAAATTTAGACATTCCAGATGCTCCGAATTTTGAGTTATTCTCAAAAAACGATATATTCCTCTTGTTGGGCTCAGGACGGGCTAGCCGGATGGGTTTCAAAATCTAAATTAAAATCCATCTAAAAGGAAATGATATACAAAATTCACATTCTTCAGCTACTTCGTTTGAACGAGATATTCTTGAAAAGCGAGTAAATTTCTTTGGCGGGCCAAGACGGGCTAGCCCGATAAAGATCGAAATGCGATGAAATATAATATACCACAAAAGACAATGATATATTAAATTTAGACATTCTAGATGCTCCGAATTTTGAGTTATTCTCAAAAAACGATATATTCCTCTTGTTGGGCTCAGGACGGGCTAGCCCGATGGGGTTCAAAATCTAAATTAAAATCCATCCAAAAGGAAATGATATACAAAATTCACATTCTTTAGCTACTTCGTTTGATCGAGATATTCTTGAAAAGCGAGTAAATTTCTTTGGCGGGCCAAGACGGGCTAGCCCGATAAGGTTCGAAATGCGATGAAATATAATATACCACAACAGACAATGATATATTAAATTTAGACATTGTAGATGTTCCGAATTTTGAGTTATTCTCAAAAAACGATATATATTCCTCTTGTTGGGCTCAGGACGGGCTAGCCCGATAAGATTTTTAATCCAAAGAGTTAAAATATACAGCAAATGACAAGCATATGCTAAACTTCGAATTTTTAGATACACCTGTTCTCGAGTTATACCAAAAAGTAAAGTCATATGGCGGGCCCAGGATGGGCTAGCCCGATAAGCTTCAAAATCGAAAGACTTGAAATGTACCACAAGAGAAAACGTCATACCGAATTTCACGTTACTGTGATGAATGAATTTGATTATTTTGGATCTCAAATGTTTGAACGACCACAGATAAAGCTAAATACAATTTTTTAAATATGGATATATCCCTAGGTCAATCTCTCTGAAAATCAAATGACTTTTTGTGTATACCACTTGCAATAATTACACCAAATTTCAGACAAATTCTTCAATTATTTCCAAAGATATCAATCATTTCGTTTGAATTAAATTCCCATTAGTTTCAATGTTAACTCCTCCGCTTTAGACCGCTTATTCGAGACCAACGCCGTCTGGCGTAGGCGGTTTTTAGGGAACCTGTTTTTTGCCTCGGTCGGCACACTATCTATTCTAGCCACTGTACCTTTAGCGACGCAAGTAGGGATGCATATGCCGCCGTTACGTATCTTGTACAAGAAGGAGAATGTGGAATGGTGCATTTTTTAGCCTCGAGATCCCGAATATCTCCTCTAAAAGTTGCGACAATTCCAAGATTAGAGCTTCTTGCTGCATTGGTGGGAGCAAGATTAACGAAATCTGTGTTAGATGCTCTTGGATGGACGGATATTAGATGTTTTTATTGGAGTGATTTCACTGGATGAAAATTGGTCTATTTTCGTGAATAACAGAGTTCAAGAAATACGGAATATCAGCCAAGTTTTTTCTTGGTGTCATATTTCTGGATTTGAAAATCCAGCTGATTTGCCCTCCCGAGGAAGCAAAGTATTTTAATGAAAACCAGATGGAGGAAGGGGCCAAACTGGCTTACTTTATTTGAAGACGAAGGACCATGCAATGAATATGAGTTTGATGAAAATGAGATACTAAAAGAAAAAAAGAAAAGCTCAATATTAGTTTTGGTATCTGTAAATCAAGATTCATCTGCAGGCTGGTTTTATCAGCGTTTTTCAAAATATGAAAACATTGTGAAGTTAGTGGGATGGATTTTGAGATTTGTAAATCGCTGTAGATGCGATGTTCAGCTAAGAAAAACGGGAGATCTGGATGCTGAAGAATACAGGGCAGCAGAGAAACAAGTGATAAAATTGGTCCAGTCTGAATCTTTTATGAATGAGCATGATGAAGAACTAAAAGCTTTGAGTGCGCATAAGAATACCGATGGGATAATACTGCTCAAAACGAAAATAGTTTTCCGTCAGGATACAGAAGATTTTAGGGAACCAGCTGTTCTCCCGTCCAATCATGAAGTTGTCAAAAGACTAATATTTTCTCATCATATCAAAAATAGTCATGCTGGAACTCAAATTTTGCTTAATATTTTGAGAGAACATTTTTGGATTTTGAGAGGAGAAAAACAGTGCGTTCTGTTATCTCAAAGTGTGTCTCTTGCAAAAGATTTTCTTCTAAATGTTGTAATGCTGTATCTGCTCCTTTGCCTGAAGATCGAATACGACAGACAGTGTTCGAAATCTGTGGAACTGACTTGGCAGGACCTTTATTTTTGAAGGATGGAAAGAAAGCGTGGGTATGCATTTTTACTTGCGCTGTATATAGAGCTGTTCACTTAGAGCTTGTATCATCATTATCAACCGAAAGCTTTTTGCTAGATCTACGGCGATTTATAGCTCGGAGAGGCCGATGTGAAACCATGTACTGTGATAATGGTACTAATTTCGTCGGAACTTCCAATTTGCTTAGAAGTTTAGACTGGGACCGCATCTGTAACGACAATGTTCTTCATCCAATTAGGGGGAAGTTTAGTCCCTCTTCTTCACCCTGGTGGGGTGGATGGTGGGAGAGGCTAATTGGTATTCTTAAAAGTCTTTTGAGAAGAATACTTGGAAGAGCAAGTTTGACATTCGAAGAATTGGTAACTGTTATTTGTGATTGTGAATCTGTTATCAACTCACGGCCTTTGACTTACATCGACGAATGTGACTCAGAATTTGTTCCACTTACTCCTGCCATGTTTCTTCAGGATATCAAGCTCTCTGGTGTTCCAGACTGTGATGCTGCTGATCATAAAAGTCTCAACCATCACATCAAATACAGGATAGCTTTGCAGAAGGACATTAGGAAAAGGTTCAGGTCCGAATATCTTGGATCTTTGATAAGGAGGTCCGAAAAGATTAGAACTTCGAAGTTGGTCCCCGGAGATATTGTCCTCATAAAAAGTGACAACGCTAACCGAATTGACTGGCCACTGGGAAACGTGACAGAAATTCTGCCAGGGAAAGATGGTGTGTGCCGACTCATCAAACTTAAAACTTCTCGTGGAGAAGTTCTGCGTCCGATTCAACGCGTCTTCCCTTTGGAGATTTCTTCTAACGATTCGTCTTTTCCACTGAGAAAAAATACATTATCCACAAAAATCGCCTCTATGCAGGATGCTATTCCTAAGTGTTGGCGACAACTAAATCGACTGTGCAGTTGTTCAAAACAAGACAAGGCTAGGGCGGACTGTCAAAATTCCCGAAAGGCTGGATCTCTAATATAGTTGTCGAGTTGTGGAACTTCCACATCTTAAGGTAGGAGGATGTGAAATCCACTTCATAAGTTTCAATTTATTAGGTTAAAAGCAAAATGATTATTTAAATTTATTATTTTGTTCATGTGAATTTATTTATCATTGTTTAATTTTGTCACCGTGAACTGAACGAGATGGAAAAAATATTACTTTTAACGCTGTGGCAACAAGAAAGCTCTCGTTTTTTTTTTTGAAAAAAACTTTTTTCTTTGAATTGAGTATTCCATGTATATTGGAGAACTAGGTGAGCCTTGGGCTCTAGTTGGTATGTTAAATTAATTTGTATAAATAAATGTGGCAGTTTGTGGTAATATTTCGAAATACAAGAATTCCCCACAATTGTTATTTATAGTATTTTGCAAGAAGATGTCTGTTTCTGTGTGTATATACCGCGTAGCGGAAAATCCAAGCTTTCAGCAGCTGTAAAAATCTGTATAGAGGTGGTATCTCAGCTTATGCAAATATGAACCTCGCCGAGATTTTTTTTTTTAATTCCAATTATTTTAAAGGTTATGAATATTTAAAGTCGAAATTTCGCCGTTTTTAAACCAATTTATCCCAGCAGACAATTCTTTGAAGAATGAGAAACATATGTCAGACGGTTACAAACAATTGGTACGACACGATCTGGGTGATAAAATCAAAAATTCTAACTTTCAGAATTTTACAGATAATTTGGATTTTTTAAACGTGCAAATTGTTATAAGAATTCGGTCGATAAATCTCTTCTATAGCACGAAAATATTCGGAGATAGCATTTAATTCTCTAATTTTACTTTTCGCCATTCATAGAAACAAAGCAGACGAAAGACATGAAGTGATTTTAATTGAGAAGTTTTCTTATTTCTTGAATTTTAAAGATATGATTTATAGTTTTCAAAATAAAATACAATTATTTGTCATTAAAAGCATTTTGTGAAAAAATCATTTGAATCAGAGATAACAACAACCATAATCCCGATTATTACCTCCCTGTTTTTCGTTCAATCCTGAATGTGTCGCAGCGCAATGGGAGAAGGTGCGTTTCAGCGCTTATTTAGGGCGTACGTTTTGCATATACAGATAAATGCGCACCCGCATATTGAAACCCACACGCAATCATTTGGGCGTTTATCGAGGGCGTATTACGCCCGCGTAGAGAGTGGAGGGCAAACGCATGTGGGCATGCGCAGTGGACTATCATTGTTATTTGCAATAGGAGCTGAATCCCATTTTTGTCTAGATTAGTCTTACCACAATGGAATTATCAAACAGTAGTCTCGGCACTCAACAGGAAAGCTAATGGATTGGTTGCCTTTACAGTATAGAATAATGCATTTTATGGAAAAACTTGCATCGCTTAATGCTCCATATTACTAAAACCGCTCATGTTTACTCATTCAATTCTGTTACAATGATTTTTGTGCTAGTTATTATAAAATTATAAGACAAGCATGTAAGCTAAAATCTTATTTCCTTTCCTTTAGAAAGTCCGATGGAAAAGCATTTTACCTGAAAGCTCATCTGACATAATTCTGTTCTTTCTTTAACTTATTGCATTTGAAAACTCTGGAAGTTAACGTTATATAAATTATTTAACTTTCTAATAAAACTTTGTAGGATGTAATAAATTTTAAATCGTATTCTATAAAAAAAAATCTGATGTGGGCAGCACATGACTTTCCCTGCAGACTTATATACACATTCTCTTTGTCAATTTTCGTTCTCATTTGGTAACTGGACTCATTTTCAAAGGTGGCGTAGAGAAGAAACGAAAAAACAAAAATATCTCGAGAACGGCTAGTCCTAGTGTAATGGGGTGGTCTTATTCGTTTCTTCGTTAAAAATTACGTATTAAACGAGCAGTTAATGGATATATTTAAGCATACGTAGTTCTTTATTTTAAATTTTGGTGATTTTTGCGGGCCATTTTGCAAGAAAAGGCAGGTTATTTTTTATCGAATCGTACTAAAATCTAATCAGCACCAGAGTGACCCACAAGCGACTTATCTACCAAATTTTGTGAAATTCGGTCCATTAGATTTTTAGCTAGAGTGGATATAAGCCTTTGCGGGCCATTTCGCAAAAACAGGCGGGCTCTTTTATCCCGAATCGTACCCAAAACTAATCAGCACCAGATTCGCCCACAAGTGATATACCTACCAAATTTTATGAAATTCGGTCAATTAGTTTCTTATTTAGAGTGGATACAAAATCTGCACAGACAGACACGCACACAGACGTCACGCTAAATATAGTTTTTTCGTATTCTAGAGGTCTCGAAACGTGTAGATCCGTCGAATACTCGAGTTGCGATTTTCGACATGATTCCAATACTTTCCCTATACATTACTATGTATTGCAGGGAAAGTAAAAAGCTTTTAAAAATATGCACAGTACAAGTGTTTTCTGTTATGATATCAACGGGTGAAAATTTTCTAATATGATAATTATTGTGCAAAAAGGTTTAATTACAGTAATTTAAAAAATCTGATGTGAACAGCACTTGACTTTCCCTGCAGATTCAAATTCATTTTGCTATTTTCTATTTCATTTTGAACTAAATTGAGTTTAATTGCTGAAAGTAACATGGATACTTTTCTGATATTATATATCAAATTTGCCTTTTTATTGCATATTCGTTAAATTTCGCGACTTAATTCACTTTACATTCTTCAGGTCTTCAAAATAAAAAAAAACAATATCTCGAGAACGGCTAGTCCCAGTGCAATGGGGTTGGTCTTAGTCTTTTCATCGTTAAACATTACGTATAAAACAAGTATTAAATTGATACATTTGAACATGCGTAGTTTTTTATTTTAAATTTGACGATTTTTGCGGGCCATTTCGCTAAAAAAAGGAAGTTATTTTTTCCGAATCGTACCAAAATCTAATCAGCACCAGAGTAACCCACAAGTGACTTATTTACCAAATTTTATAAAATTTGGTAGAGTGGATACATACATTGCATAGACAGACAGACCCTCAGACACACGCAAATGTCGGGCTAAAAATAGTTTTTTCGTATTCTAGACGTCCCAAAATGTGTAGATCCGTCGAAAACTCGAGTTTCGATTTTCGGCATGATTGCAATACTGGATTTTGATTTTCGACGCTATTATAATATTTATTCAACTTTCTAAATATACATATTTCCATGCATTTAATTTATACGAAGGAATTAATAAAACATGTTTATTCCAACTCAAAACATATAAAAATTTCATACAAATGACGACTGCATTTAAATAGTTGTAGATACTTTAAATTCTTCAATCACAAATAGTTTAAAATACAAACATAAAATAACTTTCATTTTTCTGGTAATATATCAGACAATTATTTTCCATAAAAATTGCGTTCCTATTGAAAATAACAGTATATGTGGAAGACCCAGACCGTCCGACTCGTCCAGAGGACTTAGAGTAACTAGTTGGACGGCCGAACAGTATATGTGGATCGCTTTTGCGCTTTTCAGCGCTCTGCACATATACCTGATGTGGAATAGAAACACAAAAACTTGCTATAATCCACAAATTCGTGAACTTTCATAGAGACAGACAAATTCAGTTTTATTACGCAGTTGGCATTAAATTTTACAAAGATTGCGGTCAAATGCACGATTTGTCTATAGACTATGGTCAAAACCAAGCGTTAATGTTTACAGAACCCGCCTGAAGGAGACGTTCCCAAAACTAGGATAACTCTAGTATCGATGTCGGAGTCTGCAATGAAAGCGCTGTCCTATCTTTTGGAAAACCTCTCTTTGGTGGGTTCTGTTAGTATTTATAACTTAAAAAAATACTGCAATTTAAGAATTAATTAACTTTATTTAAGTTATAAAACTAATAACATTTTAAGTTAATCAAACTTTCAATTTTTCCTATTTCAATTTTTGCAGTATATGCAGCCATAAGTTAAACACAATGATTTTCAATTCTTATATTTGTAGAAATTATTTGTTGCTATCATCCCTAAAATTTTTTCTGGGTTCTGTGTTTTATACATTAGTAGCGTCTTTCAGGGGTTAGGAAGTTTAACTTTTTAATTTAATGAATTGTTTTAAATAACTAGTTGCAAATATGAATTAAAATATTAAACCCGTTTTCACACTTGCATACTTTTATGCAATTTCATTTATTTCTCAATTTAGAAAAGAAAATACATCATCAGGAAAAACAAGCCCCCCCCCCCCCACACAAAAAAAAGCCTCGATTTGTTTTTTTCCCCCGCAATTATTTATTTATATATATTATTTATAATATTCTCCTCAAAAATAATCACAATATGAAATGACAAAGCATTGTATAAATTTTAATGTGAAAAACATGCATGATTCGGGTATATATGGTTGGCGGGAATCGGGACGGTACAAAAAATATAAACATTTTAGACGCTTATATCTCCGAACTTAATATATAAAAATATCAACTTAACCTTTACTTATTTTGTCGAAAATATAGTACCATTTACGTATATATAGAAATGATTTCAACATTTTAGTATATTGGAATTTGTTTTTTCGATAAACTATAAAGATTTTGTCAGAGCAGTTTTAGTCTCCCTTTGCTTTCACTTGAACTTTCTTCTAAATAATAAAAGATAAACAATAAGAGACAAGAATGTTCAGTAGGAAATCCAGGTTCTAGATTAATAATTTGTTTTAAAAGATCTGATATAATTTTCAAGAAATCGTTTTATTAAGTTGAAAGATTGAAAATTTCCCGTTTTTCAAGTTTATAAATTCTTATTTCTCGAAACCTAAGAGAGGTAGCTATGAACTATAATAGGTAATTTGTAGCCCTTTGAAAACCATATAAGAGTATATAATTGGATTTTGGATCGGATTATTAGTTTTTAAAATGTATAGGGGCAAAAATTTCGATATTTTAATATTTTGAACAGGTCGTTCTAATTTCGATATTTTAAACTATT